>APFE031266962.1:63880-214785 GCA_000404065.3 Pinus taeda | reverse complement strand
ATTATATAAATATCATCAAACTCATCATAGATTTAGGTAAAGAATTAAAAAATTAAAAAAAGAAACAACTCGTAAAATTTAATAATTTTAATAATTACCTTTTTAATTTTGGACAATCTTTTACAGTATTTAACGAAGGAGGAATTGCACACTATGAATCCTTAGTATCCTATCCATGTTGGAGAGGGAAAAAAAAAAACTGTTCAAATTTCTAGCATTGTTCTATTGATTGCTCCTACTGATGGGGATGAAAAAAAATAAGTCTAATCATATATCCAATATAATTCTATGTATAGTATTCAAAACTATCAATGTAAAAAGTGTATGTATAAATTTGGGGTAATACATTGAAAAACTGAAGGCACTGTTCTTTGTCTTGTAAACTTCTCTTGATTTGTCTGTAGATCTTCCAGTGTACTTTCAACCATAGTTGTAGACTTTTACTGCCAATAGTAACCCAAAAATGTCTTTGCACCATCCACACTAGGGAAATAAGGTGGTTCAAAATATATCTAACGTAGGGCATCACAAGCACCTAGATATGATGGACCCTTCATTTCAATGCTACCCATGGTTGTTACTACTAGCTGCTGATATGAGAAGAAAAACCTTTTCACTGCGGCTTCTATTGCCTGGAAGGCCAACAAAACATGTATTGTTGCAACATGGTAAGCACCTGAAGTGTTATGTGAGCGAAGTCCATGTGAATGAAACAAATGCATAAGTGCCTCCTGGAGCCTTGGTCCACCCTTTAGATCAGCCTCAACACCCATGACTTTGGGCACCAGATGCCTTAGTTCCTTGCATGCATTTGTAAGGTCTCTAAGGGGGGCAGAACGAAGGCAATATGCGCCTGCAAGCGTACTAGTGCTGCTAATTTCCAACTAGTGTTTAACGCAAAGGAAATCATCTAGGCCCATCACTAGAAGCAAATTCACAATTTCTGTGAGCATGTTCCACATCCTTTCAACCATCCAAAAGTCTGTGGATGCTCCTACGAAATCCCCAGAGTCTATTCTTTCATATACTCTCTACAACAATTCTTGGCCTACAAATACCCAGGCCTCAAAGATTTGGAGGACATTGCAAAGTTTGGCATCTTCTAGATTATGGAATTGTTTATGTTGTTTTAAAGAGTGAAAATATCTTGGCTTGCAGATTCTATCATATTCAAGAAGAGGCTTACCTGACATATTTGGTTCCCCCATACCTAAAGTGAAGGGAGTCCTCTGCATATGGCCTTCAATGGCAAGCCATATTCTAGAAACCATAGCTTCAACGCTTTTCCATGTACCCAAACGAGGAATTAAGCTCTCTTCACTTGTTCTACTAACCACAAGTAAAGCACCAGGTCTCTGCCATACCTCATGGAAAACTTTCCTATCAAGAACACCACTACTTACTGACAACTGAAGAGTGGGAACCTGCTTGTCATTTTCAAAAATCATTGAAATCGATTCAATATGGGAACTAGTTAAGGGTTCAAGCCTTCTCTTCCATTCCTCTTTGTCAATGTAAGTCCTTGTGTCACAGAGGACAGACGGAACAAACCGAAAAGTAATCTCCAATGACTGTAAGGCGGCCTTTACCAACCCCTCTCTAGACCAACCAGGCCATTCCTTCAATTTCCACATGGCACTGAGCTCGGGGAGATGCACATACTACTCGTAACCCGCACACTCCATGGGGGAGGGCTCTATGGACTCTTCAACAAAGGAAAAATAGGATGCCATTTATTTACAGGACATATTTTTCCCTACAAACATAACCAGGAGAGTAAAGACACTAATGCTCTCCATATACCATAATCTAAAAAGAACAACATAATAATAGAATAAACACTAAAATCCATTTTAAACACTAAAATTTTGAAAACTGGAATAGAATAAAATGTTCTTAAATCCTTAATATATTTAAAAAGTTATATATAATATGTTACTGGACAGAAAACATATCTATTTGTTGCAACTCAAATTTTTCTGTAGATGAGAAAAACTTAACACATAAATTTTGTTGTGGTTGCCGAGCCTCGCTTATAAGCCTTATGATTTCTCCCTCGCCCAATTTAGTGGCACTCTTAAAAATCAATATTCATATCTATTTTTTTGTGGTTACCATAACTATCAACTTTTATAAAATATAGGCCAAAATATTTATAGCATATCTACTACCTTCCCTCCAATACCCTTATTCTCACTCTCACTAAATACTTCACAATGTCCATGACAGTTCCCATTTCAAGAGAAGTTAGATATTGCACATATAAGATAAGATACTACCACATTATAAGTAGGATCTTCACAAATATATTCTCTGTTGAACAATGGACTTACTGTTAGTCAGCAACAAAGATGGATGCTTCACCAGTAGCTTATTCCACCATAGGGGATCCAAAGCAGTATGGATCATTTTCATTCTCAGAACGAACTGCCCAGGAGCATGGTATTGATAAGTGCAATGGAAACCAGCCGTGTCTGCTCACAATGGGAGAAAACAAAAGAACCCCACTGTTCTCAGTACAGGAAATTCAAGAGGAAATAAGAGGGTTGTGGGATATAGATACTCAACTATAAGTAGAGTAAAGATCAACCGGATCCAGATAGAAGCAACATTGAAAAGGAAATGGAAGCAAATAGAGGTAAGTGGGATCAAGTAATTGTTAATTTGAAGGACATCAAGAAGCTGTATTCGAAGATCCAGAAAGAAAATGCACGGGAACTGGAGATGCAAGCTCGAGTGAAAATATTAATATCGATCT
This sequence comes from Pinus taeda, assembly GCA_000404065.3. Taxonomy (NCBI): domain Eukaryota; kingdom Viridiplantae; phylum Streptophyta; class Pinopsida; order Pinales; family Pinaceae; genus Pinus; species Pinus taeda. Next base: position 212,027 of record APFE031266962.1, on the reverse strand, counting down.
GTAATATAATTGTGATCAGCTCCAGTGACTCTTCGTAAAAGAAGGTATGGATATTGCCATTTTTAGGCAACTGCACGCTGACCTGATCATTCTGAAGGAATTTTTTTTTATTTTATCTGAAGATAGCAGGCCTCAGATGCTATTCTCCTCTCAGGGTGTTTTATCCACAATTCTCTGTCATTTTTCTAGTTTCAGCATCAAACGTGTATGCCTGTGACCTCCAAAGGCTGCGTTGATTTTTTGGGAGATTGTAAATTGTAAGGGTAAAGATTAGCTAGTAATTTAATCCCCGGGAGGTACATACAATCTTTATAAATCATGGGACCGATGAACCACTCCGGGAAGGAAGTCAGAAGAGATCGGTTCCTATTTCAAGTAAGGTTATATATTGCACATATAAAGATGAAATATTATCACTCTGTAATTAGGATCATTACAAACATATTCACGGTTGAATAATGGGATTGTTGTCACTTAGGAACAAAGGTAGAAGCTTCACTGTAGCTCATTGCACCATGGGGACCCTCAGCATTGTGGACCAATTTCATTTTCAAAGGAAGGATCTGCCCAGGAGGAGCATGTAGTTGAGAAATGCAGAGGGAGGAAACAAAAAAATCCTTTTGTTATCACTAAAGGAAATTCAAGAGGAAATAAGAGAAAGAAAATATCAATGGAATCCAGTTTGAAACAACATTGCAAAGGAACTGGAGCTAAATGAAGTGGGATCAAGTAATTGATGATTGACAGGACATCAAGCTCAAGCTGGAGCTCTTTTCGAAGCCCGAGAAAGAAAATTTGGAGGATCTGGAAGGCAAGGTAGTGAGATGAATTACAAAACTTAATATTAAGCTGTGAAATAATTGTGACCGGCTCAGATGACAGGTCGTTTACCAACATCTGGATATTACCATTTTTAATCAATTTCACGCTGACCATTTTTGACCATTCTGAAGGAAAAATTGTTCGTTGTCTCAGGATGGCCTAGTAGTCCCTAGGACTACAGCATAAGGGAACAGGCCCCAGCATCATAAAGGAGCGATCCCATGTGATTTTGTCCTTCCAGGGTCTATTATGAAGAGTTTTTTTTGCGATGCCTGCCAGTTTCAGGGTCAAATATGTTGGCCTTTGACCTCCAAAGACTTCTTGAGTTTTTGCGTAAGTTTGGAACTTGTAAGAGTTTGGACTGAGTACATACAATATTTATAAATGGACTCATATCTCTAACTATGAATCTGACACATGTATAAGAACTGAGCAGGAAGTCATATATTTTCATCATTGTGCATTAAAATTTCCTGGAGTGAGACTCTGTAATTAATGCACTCTCAAGAATCCGATTAAAATTTAAAATATGAACTGCCATGCATTGCGCAAGGGTAGAGCGTTACCAAAGTCTGTTCGCTACAGGGATCACCAAACTCTGTTACTTCGAAAGTCTATTCGCCGCAGGGATCCCCAAAGTCTATTATTTCGCCGCTGCTCTGGCTTGCTCCTGTTCGATGGTTGCAGGGTCTGAATTGCCGGGATTAGTCCAGAATCCGATACATTATTGAGTCTGGTTGGTGTATTCAACATGGTTGGTGGGAGTTTATGAGCGGTTGGCAAACCTCATTAAGACCCTAAAGTGGAGGCGGGTAGGAACGCATCGCCGGAGCTGGGTGATGGGTATTCGCCAGAAGACAATATATGCATGCATGGATGCATGATTACGGTCGCGGTGAGGTCAAGCTCAGGCAAGAATGCATCGCCGGAGCTGGGTGATGGGTATTCGCCAGAAGACAATATATGCATGCATGGATGCATGATCATGGTATGCGGTGAGGTCAAATTCCTGTCAGGTGGGTGTAAGGACTATAACATTAACTATGCTATAGTAGCACAAATAGGAACTGCCATGGAGTGTACTCTCTGTTCCGGGTTCAATTTCAAGCACGCATACAGTATTGGTAAAATACTCCCAATTAGCGTAGTTATTAAAGTGATAGTAACCCTTGTTTTTGAGGTTCAACAACAAAGCGAAAACTAATTTTTTTCTAAGAAGATTAAATATTCCCAACTACCGTAGTGTATTAAATTGATAGTAACCATTTTTTAATTACAACAATAAATTTAAACTATTTTTTGCTTTTAAGGAGAATTTTTTTTGCCTGTAAATTAAAAGAAATGAGAATACAAACTTCCAATATCTTACGGAGAATATTTTTGTTTGTAGGTTAAAAGAAATGAGAATACAAATTTCCAATACCTCGGCACATTAGATAATTAAAACAAATGAGCATTTAATGAAAAGTTGGTATAACTTACTATCCACACATTTATTTCACAATACATTTATGTACTCCGCAACATATGCTAGTTCAGAAAATTGCGTTTTTAGTACAAACACCCATCTTAGGTTTTAATACTTTGACTTATCATGAATTAAAACATTAAAATTGTATGTTTTGAATACTCAAGTAGAGGTCTTTGGCTTAGTTAGAAGTTTTAGAGAGAAAAGTGTGGAGGGAATTTTGCTCGGTATGTAAAACAACTAGTTACGATGAGTTACTGCACAAACTCATAGTAAAATTCTTAGTTTTAGGGGAATGAGACCTATTGTTTATTTTTCTTGTATTTTATTGTGTTTTGAAATTATTAGTATAGTTTGTTGTGGTATTTTTGTGAAAGTCTTCAAAACACAGAGAATTTTTAAACTTTATTTATTGTGCAAGTAAATTGATTGAATTAACCTCCACGAGGCAGAAAGAGATCACTTCACCTCTTTTTTCACTTATCAAAGCAATTTTAAAATTTTATTAGTGTAAGTTTAAGTGTTTTTACTGGGAGTTAAAGGTTGTTTTGAAGACTTTTTTTTGGAGCATATTTACCAACACAGAGAAAGTTCTCTACCTCTTCTTTCATGTGGTATCAGAGCAGGTGTAAAATTTTATTATTGTAAGTGCAATTGTTGTTACTAGGAGTTAAAGGTTGTTTTGAACGCATTTTTTGGGAGCATATTTACCAATGAGAAATTTTATTAGTGTAATTGCAATTGTTGTTACTAGGAGTTAAAGGTTGTTTTGAAGGCATTATTTTGGAGCATATTTACCAACAGGGAGAAAGTTCATTTTTACAGTAAGAAATGGCAGCATCAAGCACAAGCTTGTCTAATCCTCAAATACCTCAATTTAATGGTGAAAATTATGATTACTGGACTATTACAATGAAGGCTTTGTTTTTTTCCAAGATATTTGTGATTTGGTAGAGAATGGGTTCCAAGAACCCTAAGATACAACAACATACAATGCCTTGATACAAGCAAAAAAGGATTATTTGAGGGACAACATCAAGAATGATTCAAAATCCCTCTTCTACATGTTTCAAGCCGGTCACAAAAGTACTTTCCTAAGGATTGTGACAACAAAAAAGATCAATCAAGAATGGGATATCCTCCAAACAACCTACCAAGGCATGACAAAAGTGAATACAATAAAACTACAAATGCTAAGAAGAGATTTTGAGAAAAATTGTATGAAAGAGTCTGAGAATATAACTCATTTTTTACACAGGTAATTGGATTGCTTATTCAAATTGGGTCCCATGGTGAGATACTTGAGGAAAGGATAATGATTGAGAAAAATTTGAGAAGTTTGCTAGCAACATTTGACCCTATTGTTGTGACCATAAAAGAGACAAAGGATCTCTCACAATTTTCAGTAGATGAGCTTCATGCATCATTAATTTCTCATGAACGTAGATTGAATATAGCAACAAGCTCCTCATTGGAGCATGCTTTAAAAACTCAACTTTTCATTGGTCAAGGTAGAGGCAAAGGAAGATCAAATGATAGAGGAAGAGGAAGAAGCCCACACAGAGGTGGAAGAGACAACCCTTCAAGTTCAAGTGGAAGGAGCAACAATCAAAATTCAAGTGAAAACCCAAGCCAAAATCAAGCACAATGACAGAGGTATGATAAATCTCAAGTTCAATGTCATTATTGTAAGAATATGCTCATTATGCAAATGAATATGAAAAGAAGAAACATGATATAATTAACAAACCAAGTTCAAATTTCAAAAAGGAAAATTAGAACCAATACAACATGTTTTTAGCTTGTTATGTAGCACAAGAAAAACAAAAGGATGTATGGTTTCTAGATTTAGGGTGCAACAACCACATGATAGGGAACATAAAAATGTTTTCCACTCTAGATGAAAGTGTGAAATTTGAAGTGACATTAGGGATTGATAGTCAAGTCTTTGTCATGGGCAAAGGAAGAGTCAACATTTTAACAAAGAAGGCAGGGAACAAGTACATTTCAAAGGTCTATTTTGTCCCTGGTTTGAAGCATAACCTTATAAGCATTAGAAAACTCATGCAACAGGGCTACAATGTTATTTTCAAAAATGGAGAGGGCACAATTTTGGATAAATATCCAAGCAAATAGCTAATTGCAAAAGTTTAGATGACAAGAAATAGAATGTTTCCCCTAAAGATAAAACCAGATTTGAAGGAAGAAGGTGCACATGCACAACCATCAATGAATTCACAATAGGAAGGAAAAAAATTGCAATTGTCACACAAATAAACTTTCGAGCAAAGTTAAAAAATGAAAACTAGTTATGGCATTTGAGATTTGGTCACATGCACAATTGTCAATGAATTCATAAGAGGATGGAAAAAAATTGCAGTTGTCACACAAATAAACTTTCAAGTAGAGTTCAAAAATGAAAACTAGTTATGGCATTTGACATTTGGTCATCTTAAGTTTGGAGGCTTGAATTTGCTACATAGGAAAGGCATGGTGAAGGTATTTCCATTCATAGAATAACTGAACAAATTATGTGAAGGATGAATCTTGGGAAAACAACATAGAGAATCATTTCCAGCAGGGAATTCAATGAGGGTAAAGGAACCCTTGGAGATTGTCAATTCTGATTTATGTGGACGAATGCAGACACCATCAATTGGTGGAAACTATTATTTCTTGACTTTCATAGATGACTACACAAGTAAGACATGGGTCTACTTCCTAAAACAGAAAAGTGAAGTGTTTGAGCGCCACCAATACAAATCTCTTATTGAGAAGCAAAGTGGACACTACATCAAATTTTTTAGGACTGAAAGAGGTGGCGAATACATCTCAAATGACTTCCTACATTTTTGCAGGGAGCATGGAATTCACAGGCAATTTACAATAAGGTCTACACCTTAGAAAAATGGTGTCACGAAAAGGAAGAATAGGATCATTATGGAAATCGCAAGGATTATGTTGAAGGAAAAGCATTTTCCAAATGACTATTGGTTGAATTTATCACTTGTACAACATATATCATTAATATGTGTTTAACCAAAAGTGTTAAGAGTATGGTTCTTGAAGAGACATGGAGTGGATGCAAGCATAATGTCACTAATATGAGAGTGTTTGGATGTGTGGCTTATGCACATGTCATGGATGAATTAAGGAAGAAGTTGGAAAACAAGGGAGAGAAATGAAAATTTGTTGTATATAGTGATGTATCCAAGGCATGCAAGCTCTGTAATCCATTAACCAAGTAGGCCATAATCAATATAGATGTGTAACTCATAGAAGAGGAACCATGGGATGGAAGTTTCGAGAACATAATCAATGTGAAAACATTTATACCACAAGGAAGACAAAGAGAAGTTGACCACAACAAGTGGTTCCTCAATGGTGACTCCTCCTACTCATATTTAAGCACAACAAAGCAGTGAAAAAGTGACACCGTCAACAAATAATAGGGCGGTGTCGCGCAATCAAGCAAATACTACTCCAAGTACACCGTAGAGATCTCCAATGTCATCTACTTCAAGCGTAGCATCAAGTGACATGTCAAGTCCATCTTCCACAAGCATAAGAAGACACAAATTCATAAAGTTAAGTGAGAGAAAAATGAAGTTGATAGTAACGTAGGTCTGAATTCCTTATTTGCATTATTTTGTCATGTAGATGACCTAATCCATTTTGAGGATGTAGTCAAAGAAGAAAAATGGATAGTGACAATGAATGGAGAAATAAAAGAAATAGGAAAGAATGATACATGGGAGTTAGTGGACCTTCTGCAAGGAAAAAATGTCATTGGAGTGAAGTGGGTCTATAATACCAGGAGCAACACTGAAGGAAAGATTGAAAGGCATAAAGCAATACTAGTTGTCGAAGGATACAAGAAGCAGCATGGAAGAAATTATGTGGGTACATTTGTGCCAATTGAGAGGATGGAGACAGTGCACACAATGTTGTCAATTATCGTGTAACATAAATGGAAAGTGTATCAAATGGACGTGAAGTCAATGTTCTTGAATGGAGTGCTGAAAGAGGAAGTGTATGTTGTGTAACCACCTGGTTATGAGGTAGAAGGACAAGCAAATAAGGTGTATAAGTTGAAGAAATCTCTTTATGGGATGAAGCAAGCATCGTGTGTATGGTATAGCATAATATATGCTTACTTGATGGACAATGTCTTTGACAAATGTGATGGAAAACCTACTCTCTACATCAAAGAAAATGGTGGTAAGCTTCTTATTGTTGTTTTATATGTAGATGATTTGATTTTTACAAGGAGTGATGATATCCTCATTGTTGATTTGAAAGAGTCATGAAAAGTGAGTTTGAAATGATAGACATGGGGTTGTTAAGGTATTTTTTGGGCATAGAAGTGAAGCAAACAAAAAATGGTAATTTTATTTATCAAGCAAAGAATGTAGTAGACATTTTGGAGAGGTTTAATATGCAGAACAAGAACCCGCACCAACTCCAATTGTCATGGGATTGAAATTAAGCAAAGAAGATTGTAGCAACAATGCTAATCTGACATTATACAAAAGTATGGTTGATAGCTTGGTGTATTTGATCGTTATTATCCCTGATATAATGTATGCAGTGAGCTTAGTTTCAAGGTTCATGGAGACACCCAAGGAGAGACATTGGCAAGCAACCAAAATGATTTTAAGGTATGTCAATGGGACAAAGGAATATGGTATTTTATACGCTACTACAAATGATTTTAGGCTAGTTGGCTACACAGGAAGTGACTGGGCAAGAAGTTTTGATGATTGAAAGAGCACACCAATATATGTTTTTCATTTAGGTTTGAGATTCATTTCATGGGCCTCCTGATACTGTTAATGTCAACAGCAGAATATGAATATGTCACAATGACAACAACAACATGTCAAACAGTTTGGATGAGAAGAATTTTGAGGATTTATGGCATGAACAAGAGGGAACAAAAACTATTTACCCACTACAACAATTCCACAATTGCACTATCAAATCATTTTTATTTTCACAAGAGGAGCAAGCACATTGACACTAAATATCATTTTATTAGAGAATTGATTAACAATGGTGAATTTGTGTTGCAACATTGCAAGTCACAGGAACAATTTTCAAACAAGGCTTCACAAAGCCATTGACACGTGAAAATTTTGTCCATCTGAGAGATTGTTTGGGAATTGCAAATGGTGATAGTTGTGATTAAGGGGGAGTGTTGTAAAATTACTCCCAACTAGTATAGTTATTTCACTGACAACAACCATCCTTTGAAGTACAACAACAAATCAAAAACCAATTTTTTCTTTCACAGAGAAGATTTTTGTTTACAGGTTAAAGAACATGAACTAAATAAAATTTTGAACTTCCCATTTTGAAGCACATAAGATAATTAAAACAAATGAGAATTTAATGCAAGGTTGGTAAAATGTATGGTCTATACATTTATTATACAATTGATATATGTACTCTGTAACATTTGTAAGCTCAAAATATTATGTTTTTAGTACAAACACCCATCCTCGGCTTTAATACTTTGACTTGTCATGAATTAAAATATTAAAATTGTATGTTTTGAATACACAAGTAGAAGTATTTGGCTTAGTGGTGATGTAAGTCTTAGAAGTTTTAGAGAGAAAATTATGGAGCAAATTTTAGTGGGCACATAAAACAACTAGTTAGAGTGAGTGACTGCGCAGCTTCCATTTTTCATGTGAATCTATTTTCTTGTGTTTTGAAATCATAATCTAAAGTATAATTTGTTGCGATATCTTCCTGAAAATTTCACATCTGATTTTTATGGCGCAACCATTTTTTAAACTATGTTTACTGCGCAAGTCAATTGAGTGAATTAACCTCAATGACTGTTGTCCGAAAGAGATCACTCTACCTCTTCTTTCACACAGTTGGAGTAGCTCATTGTCATTTTCTTTAGAAACAAATTGTATAGTTTCCAAGGAAGCGTGGTAGTGGATCCTTCCATGGATCCAACATTAGTGGAGAGCTTGAAGAATCTTTTCTCGTCACTGACCTCGTCTTAAACATAGGACCCCACCATATTCCTGGACATATACGATTTGTTTTCTTTTGACAACAACTAGAATTAGAACTAAAGCATGGAATTTTTCCAACAACTACAATTAAAGCATGAAATTATGCAACTTGATCAAGAGCTGACATCTGTCGAGTCAACCAAGGGTATCGTAACAAGATTTACCTTTGATTGAACTACATCTAGGCATTTAGTATGGTGGAATTATTATTAGCTATGAAACCAAATTATGCAACCGCAGAACAATACAGAAGCTTAGCCTACACTGACCTTCTGGGAAGTCGCTGTCTCCAGCTGACCATCTTTAGCTGACAATACCACCGCCTGCCATCTTCTAAATGTTGCCCGGTCCCATGCAGAAAACATGTTCAAAAGCTCTTGAGCCTTGGGATCAACTATAAATATGTAATTTTTTCTCATCCTGAGCAATCCAAGCAAAGGCCAAGCTTCTAAAGTAAATGTAAATCCTGTAATTTTCTTGTTCTCCATTTGCCAATGTATTCTTGTTTCTAATCTATGTCTTATGTTATATATGTTGTATTTTTCTTCCATTTTATTCCCATCAATTGGTATTAGATCCAGGTTATTAGCAATTGTCATACTATGAAATTATTCAGACGCGTAATGAGGAAATTGCAGTTCGTATGCTTGTCAGTTCACCTTGTTTTTTGGTTCTGAAATATGTGAGTGTTGCCTCGATATCCTCTGTTGTTTTTCCCTTAAGAGTGTAGATAATATGTAAAATTCATGTTACAAAAGAGCGTTATGGCTCCTCAAAACAAAAGCAGGTGGGTTATCAATTATGTATGAATAGGTGTTCTGCCTATAGTACATTTGTGTGATTTTTTATTTGATTGGAGGTTTTCATTATAAAAATTGTGTGAGTATTATTAATAAAATTCTCATCTCTATGTCATTGATTCTTTAAATAAAAATACAAAGGAAAAAAAAAAGAGGTCATCGCCTGTTTTTATTTAAGGAGATTGATTTTAGCCGTTCATTTTAAAAATGTGTAATAATTAAAACCTTACTTTGTAAGTGGCGTCTTGATTTTGGGGCATGCATTATCCATTTTATTCAGAATAAAGACAACAACGTTAAGTGACATGAAGTTTAACTTCGCTAATTTTAAAATCACATAAGGAAGATATATTGATTTCAAAAGATCATTATTTGTCGATAGATGTATAGCAAAGAAACCCTGGTCAATGGCGCATGAAGAATGGATTAAGCCAGATAGAAAGGTGATTACAACAATCTGCGAATATCTAGTAAAGAATGTGTATTTCAATGTGATCAGAGAAAAGATGACAACAAGATTATGGTAGAAGCTCCATGATCTATATGACAAGAACACGACATAAAAGTGTTATGGATGAAGAAGCTCTATAATCTCAAGATGAAGGAGGGTGCTTCAATTACTAAGCACTTGAATGAATTCAATTTTATTACTAATCATATTTCCTCTATTAAAATCATTCTAGATGATGAATTTAGAGCTATCTTGTTAATGTGTTCTAGGCTAGACAACTGAGAAAACTTAATTATAGGTATGATCACTTCAGCACCTGTAGGGACCCTGAAGTTTGATGATGTTAGTAACAGTTTAATGAATGAGGAGTTATGACACAAGTCAATTGCAGAAAACTAGGCAGGAGATGCTCTAGCTCTAGTTGATCATGGTAGGAGAATTGGTCGAGACTGACAAGGGCGTTCAATATTGTGAGTTCGATCAAAATCAAGAAGGGTAGGATCATTTGCTTTCATTGTGGTAAATCAAGACATATGAAGAAATAGTGTCAGGTATTGAAGCAAGGACAAAAGGATTAGAAGTTGACAAATACAAATCACAAGTCATAGAACAAAAATGAAGGTGAGACTACTGTTGTAGTCACAGATGGTGATGTGTTATTTATTGTTTTGAGTAGAAGATGCATGTTTATATACATCTAGTAGTAGCTTCGGTTAGATCCTTGACTCTAGGACATCTCACCATGCAACCCCATGCAAAGATAGTTTTGTTTCATATAATCTTGGTGATTATGGTAGAGTGCATTTACGGAACAATCATTTTTGTAGTATTTTTGGAGAGGGAATTGTCTAGATCAATTGAAGGATGGACAAGATATATTATTGAAACAGGCTAGGCATGTATCAGAGATGTACATGAGCTTGATATCTGTGGTACAACTAGAAGGAGGCTCGAAAATTAGCAAGGAGCATTGGTCATGGCCAAAGGACCCAAGATAGGAACATTGTATACATTGAAGGAAATGATAGTAAAAATAGATTTGGTTGTTGTCACAAAAGATGTATAAATTAGGTTGTACATATGCAACTGTTCATGAAGTTTTAATCAAAATGACAAGACATAAACCTACTGTACTGCTCTGCAGACATTAATTCACAATTTAGAACAAAAATATTAGACATGCAAGAAGTAATAACACACATGCAACAAGTATTTTTATCTAGGAGAAATAAATCTACTAAAAACCCCAATGCATTCTTGTATTAATAAAATGAATAGAGATGTATTAGAATTTCTTTTCTCAACTGAGATCACCCTGCAAGTGCACAACTAATCTCTCTACTCCATGAAGGCATCTGACTTGGACTTAGTCAAATTTTTCCTCATCTTGAGCTCCTATTTCCTTGTGTTTTTCCTTATTGAATTAGTCCCTATTATTTATGAAATTCCTCTAATTGAATTGCACAATTCCTTAGGATGATTATCTGACTACATGTAACACCGGTACACTCAAGACTAGTCAACGACTGGTGTTACATTGCCTTGGAATCTCTACCTCAAACGGGTAACTTGAATTCTCAGCATGCCCCGGCTATTTTGGGTTGATTGATCAATCAACTAGATGATCACTAAATTTGACTGAATTCCCACTGCTTAACTGATCTTCCACTAGTTCCTCCAAAAGTTAGAACTAGTTTAACTGAAAACAACCTGAGATAATTGGCCTTGATTGCTACAAATTAGTAATCACACATGAAAAAATGAAATCTAACTCTTCCAACTCGAATTTACTGATTAAATTAGGTGACACAAGCTATGTCACACAATTTAACATCATCCAAGGTTTCTGCTGATGTGTAAATTCAAATTTTCTAAATTCAATCAAGGAAAAATAAAATTGAGAATTTCTTGCTGAAAATTTCAACACTCCCTCTTAGCAAGAAAGGGATTATCAACCACCCATATCTTGCACCTGTGGAATTCTAACTTCCCTCTTGACAAGGCCGTTGTCAAAATGTCAGCATCTTGTTCCTCTTTTGGAATGTACTACAACAACATTTTCTGCCTCTGCACATAATCCTGCAAATGGTGATACCAAATATCTAATGCTTGGATCAATCGTGAAAAACATGATTTTTAGAGAGCTTGATGAACTTTGATTATCATAGTATATCATAGATTGATCCATCATCTGATCAAACAATCTAATAATTTTCTTTCACATTCAAGTTGGCGCACTTGTTGCTTGATTGGTAGCCATGTATTATGCTTCTGTCGGGCTGAGTGCCACATATATTTGATTCTTGTTGTATCAAGAAACAACTGTGAACCAAAGACTGATAATTTCACCTGATGTACTCTTTCAGTCTGATGGAATCCTCGCCCAATCTGCATTTTGTGAAGCTACATAGCTTCACTCCGTCTGTCTGTGTGTACCTAGTCCAAACTGGGTAGTGCATATGAGGTACCATAGAACATTCTTAGTTGCCCTCCAAAATAACTTGGTTGGCCTAACCATATTTGGGCTTAGCTAGTTGACTGCATAGCTCATATCTTGTCTTGTTTCCACAAAATACATTAGTGAACCCACCAACTACTAATAAGCAGTAGCATCCACTTCCTCACCTAAAGTGGCATCCTCTTTCCCCTGGTTGGTCACTAGATGTGTCTCCATGGGTTTGCAACTATCCATGCGAAACCTATGAAGTATCTCATTGGCATACTTTCCCTGAGAGAAATAGTTCCCCATCACCTTGCCATACTTCCAATCCAAGGGAGTAGTTCACGAGACCCATGTCTTGCATTTCAAAATATCTTGCAAGGTACTCCTTGCAAGATTTGATCAGCTCCTCATCACCAGTTAAAATCAAGTCATCATCACATAATAAAATAACCAATAATGTACCTTCTACCAAGATATGATAAAGGTTTGCATCCACTTTATTTTTGGTGAATCCCAAAATGGTGAGATAGCTATCAATCCTGGTGTACTCAACATGAGGTGCTTTCTTGATATCGTACAATTCTCGCTTGAGTTTGCATTCCTGAGACTCTTGATCAAAAGTCTTGAAGCCTTATAGTTGCTTAATATACACCTCTTCCTTGATAACTCCATTGAGGAATGTTGTTTTTACATCCATCTGCTGGATCTTCCACCCCATTTGTGCAACTAGAGAAATAATTGATCTAATGGATGGGTACCTTGCTACAAGAGAAAAGGTCTCTTCATAGTCAATCCCCTCAACTTGAGATTACCCCTTGGCCACAAATATGGCCTTGCACTTTTCTATGCTTCTATCTGTTGCATGCTTTACCTTGAAGATCCATCTCAAACCCACAACTGATTTGTCTGTTGGTCTTGGGACCACTTCCCAAACACTGTTCTTTACAATGGATTTGTATGCATCCACCATTGCATCAACACATATAGGTTTCTCTACTTCTTCCTCGAAATATGATGGTGCAGTATCTAAAATCTTAGTCATTAGATCCATATAGCCAGTGTACCGATATGGTGACCTTATTTTCCTACACTGATTTGAAGGAGAACCCACATTATCCCTGGCATCCTGCACAAGTCTCTCAGCATCCCTTGTCCTTTTCTTGCCTTCTCTAGATGGTTCTGTTTGAGGGGTTGTCTCCACTCTCCACTCCTTAACTAGTGGCCGCTCCAAAACTTCTTGAGGTTCCTCATTTGGAGCTAAAAGCTCCTCTTCTGGTGGGATATGAAGCTCCCTCTCAAGAAAGCATCACATGGCTTTATCTTCATAAAATTTTACATCGCTTCACACAACTATCATTATGAGGGATAGAAAGTACACACAGTAATTGTCTGGAGTTTTTTTGTAATCCAAAATAACCGCCAATTCTATTGTCGGATCTAGCTTAATCCTTGATTCTTTGGAGACATGGCAATAAACAAAGGCTACAAAAATCCTGAAGTGCGACACATCCAACTTTCTCCCCGAGAAAGCCTCCTCCGGTGTAATCATGCCTAGAATCTAATGAGGACTCTAGTTCTGCAAATAGGTTGTTGTATTGCATGCCTCAGCCCATAAATGTAGATGTAGATCTTGATCATGCAACATCACCCTCACTTCTCCCACAATGCTACAATTCTTTCTCTTAGCCACCCCATTATGTTGTGGGTTATGGGGTGTTGTCAACTCTCATCAAATGCCTTCTTTTGCAAATAAGTTTTTAAACATTCGACATGTACTCAACTCCATTATCGCTCCTAAGATCCTTCACCTTCTTGTCTGTTTCTTTCTCAACCAGTTCCTTGAATTCTATGAAATTGGAGAATGTCTTATCCTTCTTCCACATGAAGAATTGTTGGAATTATGATGCATATGTTGTCCTTGATGGCAACTAACTTATAACAAAAAAAGTATATGGTAACTAGATGACTCCATAGGTCAGTTTAGAGGTGACAGAGTGATGGAATAAAATAACAGAATGATGGGACAAAGGTTTACAGATCAGAATCATAAGTTTGATACAATTGAATATTTGAAGACCTATACACGGGTTTTTCATGGCCAAGTCACGTACACACATGAGTATAAAGAAGCAAAGGTACATATAGTTTTTGCACCATGGTATTCTAAATACCAAGGGTCTTTACCATGGTATTGACTTATAGTAATGAGTGCAACAATGGATATTGATCTCGTCAAATAATACCATCGGCATAACTAATGGTTTGACCCATGGTATTGGCTAAGGCTCTAACTATATAAGGAGGTTAAGATAAAAGTGCTAAGTGTGCATGTGAAAGGGTTTTTGATTAATACTTCATTCTGAAGTATATTTGCATTATAAGGGCCATAGTTGTCACATAGATTTGAAATAATTATGCACCAATGAATACAATGATGGATCAGGATCATGAGACCTTAAATGACTTTCCATTATATGATATGCTTATGGATTGACAATATCTAAGTATTAATGCATGGTTTTATCTATAAATATTATGATCTGGGTCATCTGAAGTTATGAAAAGCTGCACAAGTTTAGGTCAAAATTTGTAGATCGATGCGCAGGTTGGTCTTGGTGAAGTCGTGTATACAAGCGGGTTCACTTCTTTAAAGTGGTGTATATAAAGGAAGGGTTTATGTTCATAAATTATTGATCAACCCAATCAGTGTTGTTTTATCTTTGTTGTCTGTCATTGATTCCCTCATGTTGTTCTAGGATGAGTGATAATGTATAAAGTAGAATTGATTGAATGATGAAGTTGAATTTGGTTACATCTTGATCGGTTGAAAAGATTATTGATGTTGCTAACTGTATGAGGTTTCTGTAAACTAAAAAAATATTTAAGAATACCTCTGGTCAATTCTATGTCTGATCCAGAATTACAAGTTTTTGGGAAACTGATATCTGTACACATGTTTCTCTACAGAAAAGCGCGTATACATGCGGATTGCCTTAAGCCAAGTAGAGTATACATTTTGACAGATGGTTGATCAGGATTGCAGTAATAGAATATGGTTTCTGTGATATGCAGTATGATGTTTTATATTATGGTTATAGTGATAAGTTCCAATTTGATTATTGATATTGAGCTTAAGTATTGGTAATGGGTCCAGTCTAAAAATTTGATGAAAAGTGGCCTACAAGTTATGATGTATTGTAGCAAGTGGATCCAGTGTGAAAATTTATGAAATGTCGTCCCTGGAGTTGAGTGAGTTGGAGATTCCTTCCACTGGTAGTTGGTAAATAAGATCAGGGGGTTGAATCTCCCTTCCAGTAGTAGCTGGAGAACAAGTGAAGGTTGTAGCCTTCTGCAGGTTCGTGCTTGTGTATTGGTATAAGTTTACCCTAGTACAAGAACCAGGGGGTTAGATCTCCCTTTCAGTAGGATCTGGAGAATGAACGAAGGTTGTAGCCTTCTACAGGTGGGTGCCTTCTTACTGGTATAAGTCTGCACCAATACAAGATTGTAAAAAGATTTTTCTTTATATTAAAAAGAAGACCAAGAGGACAAAAACAAGTGGTTTTTTCATGCATTGGGTTTCCATGTTAATCTTGGTGTTCATGCATGTTTCTTATGTGTGATGGTTTATTTTGTTCTTATAGCACATGGTTATTGTCTATCTAATGTTTAATAAAGTACTGATGCATTGGATGAAGACAAACATATGATGAATTAATTGAAACATAAGTTTACTAGATGTACGCTAGTTGTCTTAAGAACAGTCGCATACACACACAAGTTCTTTTCAGTAAAGTCGCATATAGAAATCAAAATATGAAATGAAAAATTTTATTGATTTGAAAACACTGATTCACCCCCCCTCTCAGTATTTTTCCCAACAATTGGTATCATAGCAGGTCCTTTGGCTGAAGCTTGATCGCTTGAAGGAGATCCTTCGAGACATTGGGAAAGAAGTAAAAGAAGAAAGCACCTCAAAAGAAGAAGACATCTCAAAATAAGCAGTGACAGTGTTAGAGACAATTGGCTATTAGATGGAACAAAATATTCAGATTCAGAATCACCTCAAAATGAAGGTGATCAAGTAAAAGGATTATCAGGTACTGATTTTTGGTCCTCTGTTGATACCTTTCCTTATTCATGAAATATTGAAGATAATGCATATGACAATGAAACAACTTAATTTTCTATTATGGGTAAAAGTGAAAGAAATCTAATGACCATAGAAGTAGAAGTTAAAAGGTTGAAAGGTAAAATTAGAGATCAACAAGATCTATTTGATAAAAGGGAATGTACCTACAAAGAAGAGGTTATCAGGTTAAAAATTTAGATGGAGGAAGAAAACAAAATAAGGAAGCAGTACAAGGAAAAGGAGTATCAAAGTCAAAGGCTACAGGATGAAGTAACATCATTGAGAAATCAAGTGAATGAAAAGGATACAACAGCCAAGGAAATTAAAGAAAGAAACAGTAACTGTAAAGGTCTTGAATCTGATGTCGTATCTCTAAAAGAAGACCTTGAAAAAACAAATAAGAAGAATGAAGAACTACTTAAAAAATTTGAATAACAAGAAAATGAGATTCTCAAATATAAACAAGTGGAGGAAGGAAGAAAGGTTGAAGAAATCATGAAGAAGCAGTATCTAGAAAAGGAAAAGAAATATCAGGTTGAGGTAAATATCCTAAAAGATAAATTCGAGAAAAAGGATAAACTTTTGCGATTTCAATATAGTACTAAGATTTTGGATAATATTCTTAGTATTTAAAGGTCTCTTGCCATCAAATTTGTTGTTGGTTTTCATGAAACTGTTAAATCTGAATCTAGCTCACAAGTTGAGGCAAGGAATTCTAATGCAAAATCTGAAATTCTCAACAAGGAGATAAGAAGTCAACCCCATCAACAACCAAGGAAAGAATGTCTTCAAAGGAAATAATTTACTCGTAACTGTAGAAGTGTTAATCAAAATTTTCCTCTGATCAATAATGTTGAATGTTCTATATGTCATAATTTTTTACATGTTGCAGCTAGTTGTAGAAGTATAATGCTTTAAGCTAATAATCGTCTCACAAAAAGACTATCAGCTTCCAGATACTTTAGGGGATATTGTTTTTCTTGCAAAATTTTTGGTCACAAAGCCATTGATTGCAATAGAAGGAATATGAAACATATAAGATGTTATGCCTGTAACAAGTTTAGGCATGTAGCAAAAGAATGCATGAACAAGTCTATAGATCGTCGTATACAATATGGTAAGCAACCAAATAAGAACATTGATATCAGAAAATCTAAAAAAGGTGGATCCACCAATAAGAAAAAAATAAAATAACATATAAGGTGTGGTCTTTCTCTATGCTCATTTGAATACTAATTTGAATGGTACATAGATAGTGGATGTTCTCATCAAATGGCTGGAGATAAGAGTAAAATGGAGTCTCTCATGAAGAATGATCATGGTAATGTTATTCTTGGAGCTGATATTTCAGCAAAAGTTCTAGGACAAGGTACAATTAGAACAGACTTAGGGGGAGCTGAAAGAGTGAAATTTCGGTATTCCAATTTCCATACGTAGATCGTATGATGACAAGTCGCGTATATACACAAGTTTCTTTGCAGATAGTAGTGTATGTTTTTCTCTGATAGAAAAACAGTGGGACAGACTCAATATCAGCCTTTGACATGCTACTAATAACTATGATTTGATTTTTCTTGGTCTCATGTTGATGGGTACAGTCCGTTTATATGGTATTGAGTTATGTTTTTTCAATGATATTTATCTCATTGATGAATATGCTTTGATGAATGAGTTGTTGACAATGGACAGGTAGCACAGGTTAGCCTTGGAGAATATAATGCATTTTTGGCATTATCGTTGTCGAATTAGGCTACGATTAAGATATTTTCATCTCAATTATTAATGTCATTTGATGTAAGGGTCATGTGGACACCTATGATGTAATAATTGTCATATTCAGTCATGTATGGACTTTTTTGTAATCCCACTTGGTTGGGTGGTTGATTCAAATATGTATTGCTTCTTGTTTGGATGATTGATGTAAGTATGAGTCCTTGGTGATAGGAAGGTCATACTCAGTTGAGTTATAGAGCCATGTTCTTCATTTGAAAATATTTCTTAAGATTCATCATGTGCTCAGGGGGAGCATGGACAATATAGTGCAAATCAGATGCAAAGGGGGAGCTTTGGTCTGCCCTTCTCCCTTGATGTCAAAGGGGGAGAGTATCTTAGTGTTTGAATAACAATTATTTGATGTATCTAATAAGTTTCTACAGGTTAAGCTGATCAACACCAACATGGTTTCCATCAAGTCCAAGGGGGGATATTGTTGGCATTATGATGCATGTGGTGTCCTTGATAACAACTCACTTATAACAGAAAAAGTATATGGTAACTAGATAACTCCACAGGTCAACTCAGAGGTGGCAGAGTGATGGAACAAAATAACAAAATGATGGGACAAAGGTTCATAGATCAGAATCAAAAGTTTTATATAGGTGAATATTTGAAGTTCTATACACGGGTTTGTCAAGGAAAAGTTGTGTATACCCACAAGTTTAAAGAAGCAAAAGCGTGTATAGTTTTTTCACGTTGGTATTCTAAATACGAGGGGTCTTTACCATGGTATTGGCCCATAATAATGAGTGCGACAATTGATATTTATCCCATCAAAGAATACCATCGGAATAAATAAGGGTTTGACCCATGGTATTGTCTAAGGCTCTAACTATATAAGGAGGTGAAGATCAAAGTTCTAAGTGTGCATGTGAAAGGGTTTTTGATGAATACTTCAATCTAAAGTATATTTTCATTGTAAGGGCCATAGTTATCACATAGATCTAAAATAATTATGCACCGATGAATACAATGATGGATCAGGATCATGAGACCTGAAATGAATTTCCATTGTATTATCTACTCATGGATTGACTAGATCTAAGTATTGACACATGTTTTTATCTCTGAATATTATGATCTGGGTCTTTCTAAAGTTCTGAAGAGCTGCACAATTTTAGGTCAAAATTTGCAGATCTATACAATGGTTGGTCTTGGTGAAGTCACGTATACACACGGGTTCACTTCTTCAAAGTTGCATATATAAAGGAAGGGTTTATGTTCATAAATTATTGATCAAACTTATCAATGTTATTGTATCTCTATTGTTTGTCAATGATGTCCTCATGTTGATCTAGGATGAGTGATAATGTCTGAAGTAGAATTGATTGAATGATGAAGTTGACTTTGGTTACATGTTGATTGGTTGAAAAGATTATTGATGTTGCTAACTGTATGAGGGTTCTGTAAACTAACAAAATATTTCAAAATACCTTTGGCCAATTCTATGTTTGATTCAGAATTACAAGTTTTTAGTAAATTGAGGTATGTATGGAGGTTGCTCTACAGAAATACGCGTATACACGTCGGTTTGCTTAATCCAAGTAGCATATACATTTTGATAGATGGTTGACCAAGATTTGCAATAATAGAATATGGTTTTTGTGATGTGCAGTATGATATTTGATATTCTAGTTACAGTGATCTAACTGTTCTAATTGATTGGTAGAATTTTGATTAAGTTTCAGTTGATTGGGTTTCATTGGTTGGTTTATTCAGTTGTGTCAGAGATTGATGATTGCGTTAGAGCAATGAGTTATAGTTTGATTATTGATATTGAGATTAAGTGTTGATAATGGATCCAATTTGAATATTTGATGAAAAGTGACCTACAAGTTATGATGTGTTGTAGCAAGTGGATCCAGTGTGAAAAATTTATGAAACATGGTCCCTAGACTTGAGGGAGTTGGAGCTTCCTTTCATTAGTAGTTGGTAAATCAATTCAAGGGGTTGAATCTCCCTTCCAGTAGCCACTGGAGAACGAGTGAAGGTTGTAGCCTTCTGCAGGTTGGTGCCTCCATACTAGTATAAGTTTATGCCAATACAAGAACCAGGGGGTTGGAGCTCCCTTCCAGTAGGGTTTGGAGAACGAATGAAGGTTGTAGCCTTCTATAGGTGGGTTCCTGCGTAATTGTATAGGTCTACACTAGTACAATATTTTAAAAACATTTTTCTTTATATTAAAAAGAAGACAAAGACAACTATAGCATGTGGTTTTTTCCCACATTTGGTTTCCACCTTAAATCCTGGTGTTCATGTGTGTTGCTTATATGTGATGGTTTATTTTCTTCTTAAACACATGGTTACTGTATATCTAATTTTTAATAAAGTATTGAGTCACTGGCTAAAGACAAACATATGATGAATTAATTGAAACATAATATTATTGGATGTGCGCTAGTTATCTTAAGAACATTCACATACACACATGGGTTCCTTTCAATAAATTTGCATATAGAAATAAAAATATGAAATGAAAAATTTATTGATTTGAAAATATTGATTCACCGCCCCACTCAGTGTTTTTCCCAACAAGAAGATCTGACACTTCTGTGAGAATTCATCAATAAAAATGAAAAATTATTTGTTCCTGGAAGTGGATTCAATCGAGAAAGGTCCATAGACATCAAAGTGGATCCTTTCAAGGACTACATGTGCTTTGTTTTCTTGATCATGGAATGTGGATTTTGGGTACTTCCCCAAAGTACATACTTTGCATACATCCTGCTGCTCAAGTAATCCTTTGGGGGAACTTGTGGTTATCTGTTGCATGATCTTCAAAGCACCATTATGCAAATGACCAACTATTTTATTCCAAAGCCCATCGACATTGCGGCTCTGCACCTTCTCCGCCTTTGTGCTCAATGCAACACAATCCTCCACATCTAGCTTATACAGGTTCTTCACACAAACCTAGATCTACTTCACCTGTCCCATGGCTATGTGTCTTAGAAATGTCTTTCCTTTCTTGAAGATCACATGATAACCACACTCTTCCAAAACTGCAACAGAGACAAGATTTTTCTTTAGGCCCGAAACGAACATGACATCCTTCAGCTTGAGGGGGGAGCCCGAATCCCTCTGAAAGGTGACTAAACCAATCTCGGTCACACTATACCTTCCTTCATCCCCCATCTCGATGTGCATCTGCAAATATTTTTCTTCCAAGTTACTAAAAAAATATCTATTTCCCAACATATGGAATGATGCACTTGAGTCCAATTACCACACACTCGCCATTACTGTGTTGTCCAGGCATGCAATGAGGGTAAATTCAAGCTCAAAATGTGAAGCCAAAGCTTCACCTGTTGCTCCTCCTGAAATATTCTTGCTTGCCTTCTTATGTGGACACTTCGTGGCACAATTCCCAAATTCATGACAATGGAAGCATTTAATTTTTGAAAAATATTTCTTCTTTCCCCTTTGTCTGGATTCTGGTTTGGATTGGGATTTCTTCCTTTTTCCCATCTTTTCCTTTCCATCTAATGCAAATTTTTCTTCATCCTCACCCTTGGTTGAAGTCCCATCTATAGTATTCTACCTCATTTCCTCGTGTACCAAATTGGACCATAAGAGCTCCCAACTCAATAGTTTCTCCCTCCCATTCACTGAATCTTGATAGCTATGCTATCTCTTGGGAAGGCCTAGAAGGGATAGGGTTACCAAGTCTTCTTCAATGAAATTAATGCCAACCCCACCAAGTTCATCACGACAACTATGTAAACTTTCTTAGATACTGTAGAATTGTATCATTCTTCTTCATATTGATACTTCAAAGTTTATCCTTGAGCACGAGCTTCCTGTGGTCACTACTATTCTTGAACAATTTTTTTAGTGCTTTCAAAATTGCTAATAGATTTTCTTTTCCATGGAGATTCAAGATAATCTCATCCCGTACTCCCTTAAGATTATCTCCTCACAATGGCTACATATTTCTCCCACTGAGCAAGGTTTTGGGCATCAGATGCCTGTGGTTTTGCAACATTTGTCTTGACATATTCAAGAATTCCATTGTCATTCAATACTTCCTCCATGTGGTCCTTCCATGCAATAAAATTAGAGGTTCCTTCCAAGGAATACTCTATCCATAGTCAATTGAAGGCCATCTTCTCAGGTTTGAATAAATTCTGCTACAATGATCTTGAAATTTGAACCCCTGAGAAATAAATTTGAATTTCCTGCTCTAATGTGAATCTATCTCTAATACCATGTGGAAATTATGTTGTAGATCTGCAACTTCTCATGAAGTTTTAATAAAAATCACAAGACACAAACCTACTCTACTGCTCTGTAGACATTAATTTGCAATTTAGAACAAAAATCTCAAACATGCAAGAAGAAATAACATGCATGCACCAAGTATTTGTATCTAGGGAAAGAAATATGCTAAAACCCGATTGTTTGCTTACATTAATCAAATGATTAGAGATGTATTACAATTTATTTCTCAACTGATCTCACCCTGCAAGGACATAACCTCTCTCTCTGCTCACTGAAGGCCTCTGCCCCAAACTTAGTCAAATTTTTCCTCAGATTAAGCTCTTATTTCCTTGCGATGTTCCTTGAGGAATTAGCCCCTATTATTTAGGAATTTCCTTCAATTGAATTGTGTAATTCCTTAGTTTGATCATCTGACTACATGCAACACTTGTACACTCAATACTACTCTCTAACTGATGTTACACTGTCTTGGAATCTCCACCTCAACTGTGTAACTTGAATTCTATGCATGCACTACCTATTTTGGGTTGATTTATCATTTAGCTAGTTGATTACTGAGTTTGACTAAAGTCCCACTGCTTAACTGACCTTCCACTAGTTCTTCCAAAAGTTGGAACTAGTTTAACTGAAAACAACCTGAGATAATTGACCTTGATTTATACAAATTAGTAATCACACATGCAAAACTGAACTCTAACTTTCCAACTCGAGTTTACTGAGTAAACTAGGTGACACAAGCCATGTCACACAAGTTTAACATCATCCCAGTCGTCCGCTGATGTGGAAATTCGAATTTTATCAATTTAATGAAGGCAAAATGAAATTGAGAATTTCTTCTTGTACTTTTCAACAAAAGAAGGAAATTCAGAAGATATGTGGCGTAAGTGCTTGGGTTACATGAGCAAGAAGGAATTAAAAATCCTTGTTGGTACAAATTTATTGCAAGGTTTGAAATCATATAATCTTGATCTTTGTTAGTATTGTATATATAGTAGACAAAGAAGGGTTTCATTCCTTAGAGGTGGTCATGACAAAAAGAAAAAAATGTTATAATTGATACACTCAGATGTGTTTGGGAATGGGCCTGTTAAAACTAAGCCATTAAGAGGAGAATTATATTTTGTAACATTTATAGATGATGTATCAATGAAGGTTTGGGCCCACCCTATGAAAAGTAAAAGTGAAATGTTTGAAATATTTCAAAAATTCCACATTGATGTTCAAAACGAAACTAACAAATTTCTCAAGTTCTCGAGAATAGATAATAGTGGTGAATATTTCTCAAATTGCATTCAAGGAATATTGTAATAGGTTTGGAATAAAGCATGAGAATAACGTGCCATGTTCTCCTCAATAGAATGTTGTTGTAGAAAGGATGAATCACACTATTATGGAGAAAGTGAGGTGTATGTTTCCAACTTCTAGTTTGGAGAAGCATTTTGGGGCAAAAGAAGTAAGGACAACTTGTTATATATTAAATTGATCTCCTAATACAACCTTGGATGGTGGCATTCCTAAATAAGTTTGGACTGGTAAGAAGTTGAATTATTCTCATTTGAAAATATTTGGATGTGAATCATTTGTATATATTCCCAAAGAATATAGAACTAATCTAGATGATAAATCTATGAAATGTAGTTTTATGGGATATGCGGATGGAGAATTTGGTTATCTTCTATGGGATCAAATCAAACATAAAGATATTAGAAGTAGGTATGTTATATTTAATGAATAAGAGATGTTTAAGAGGTTTGTAGGTGAGTTGGAGGTCAAGAAAGTCATTGATAGGTTTGAAACATAACAAGAAAACATCCCACCAATGCAATAAAATGAACAACAAATTCAAGAGAAGGAAGGACAACAAGTGGGAAATTATGAACATTAAGAAGAAGGAACCTTGCAGGAACCTTTACAGAAGATTCAACCTAATAACACAACCCCACATCTAGTTCACAGAGCTTCTAGGCCTCATAATCCATCACAAATGTATCCTCCTTCAAACTATATTTTATTAATTGATGAAGGTGAGCCTGATTGTTTTCAAGAGGCTTGTAAAATTGAGCACAATAAAGAATGGAAGAAATCAATGGAGGAAGAAATGAACTCTTTGTTGGAAAAAAACTTGGGAATCGGTAAAGCTCTCAAAGGGAATAAAGGCCCTACAAAACAAATGGATATATAGGATTAAGCATGAAGGTGACAGAAATAAGGAAAGGTATAAATCAAGGATGGTGGTGAAGGGATTTTCCTAAAAAGAAGGTATTGAATTCAGTGAAATGTTTTAACCTTTTTTCCAAATGTCATCCATCAGAGTCATCTCGGTCTTGTTGCTACTTTAGCATTAAAATGTGAACATTAGATGTAAAGATTGATTTTCTTCATGGTGAATTGGAGGAGAAAGTTTATATGGAGCAACCATAGGGCTTCAGAAAAAAGGGAAAATAAGACCAGTAGTTTATAGGCTAAAGAAGAGCCTCTATGGGCTAAAATAGGCACCTCAACAATGGTATAAGAAATTTGATGTGTTCATGTTGGAACATGGTTTTCAGAGGTTGGAGGTTGACCATTGTGTCTATATCAATATGTATGATCATGGAAAGTATATCATATTATTGTTATATGTGGATGACATGCTGATTGTTGGGAATGATAAGAATATGATGAATAGGTTGAACAAAGATTTGGACAACGGCTTTGAAAATAAGGATTTAGGTCCATCACAATAGATATTGGGCATGAGGATTATATGTGACAAGAAAAAAAAAGGTTGTGGATGTCACAAGAAAAATATATCAAGAAGGTGCTTGATAGGTTTAATATGAAGGATTCCAAGCCAAGTGTTACACGCCTTGCAACCCACTTCAAGCTAAGTATTGAGTTATGTCTTGGTGATGACAAGGAGGAGGAAGCAATGAGAAAGATTCCTGATGCTTCAACAGTTGGAAACTTTATGTATGCCATGGTATGTACACAACCAAACATTGCATATTTAGTGGGAGTAGTGAGCAGTTTCCTTGCCAATCCAAGTAAACTACATTAACAAGCAATAAAATGGATTTTGAGGTGTCTAAAAGGTACTAGTCACTATTGTTTATGTTTTGGTCATAATGATATTGTGCTTGAAGGATTTACAGATGTAGATATGGTTGGAGATATGGACACCAAAAATTCCACTACAAGTTATTTGTATACATTTGCAAGTGTAACAATATCCTGGGTGTCAAGGCTACAAAGAATAATATATCTCTCTACAACAAAGGTAGAGTACATAGATGCAACAGAAGATTGAAAATAGATGTTGTGGATGCATTGATTCTTAGGAGAGATAGGAATAAAGCAATACAAGTATGTACTATATTGTGATAGTCAAAGTGTCATTCATTTAGCCAAAAACCCAAAATTTCACTCAAAAACCAAGCACATTGACTTAAGGTACCCTGGGATATGAAATGTGTGGGAGGAAGGGAAATTATTCTAGGAAGAAGTTCATACAGATAAGAACCCTTCTGATATGCTTACTAATATTTTACCAAGAAATAAGCATGAGCTATATAGAGACATGGTAGGACTGGGAGTGACCTAATTTATGACTCTTCATTTGGCTTCAAGTGGGATAATATTAGTTGTGAAGTCAAATTATTAATTCACAGAGTAATCCATAACCTTAGCCAACACCGACTTTCTAGAAGTCGTCATCTCTATCGACCTTTTTTAGTTGACCATGTCACCCCCTGCAATCTTCAACTAATCATGCCACAACTTGTTGTATTCTAGACGTTGCCCTTCTCTCATGTTCAAAACATGTTGAAATTATCTTGATCCTTGGGATCAACTATAAATATGAAATTTTGCCTCAACCAGAGTAATCCAAGCAAAGGCAAGGCTTGTAAAGTAAATGTAAATCCTGTGATTTTCTTGTTCCCTATTTGTAAATGTATTGTTGTTTCTAATCTTTGTCTTGTGGTGTCTCTCATTGTATTTTTCTGCCATCTAATTCCCATCAGTTATGTTTAGTAAGATCTTTGTTGGTGCCATAATGAAAATGGATAATTTGATGGAGAGAAGAAAAATCAATTGGCTGACTTTGCTTCTAGAATATTATGAAATTACAATTACATATAGGCATAGTTAGTGAATTGTGTTAAATTGTCTACACAAATTGGTAAATTCAATGATATAGAACTGCTAATTGACCACAAATTTAAAATATAGAAAGTCCTATATTCAAAAAATTACAAAAAAAAAGTTTTATATTAAAAAAATTGTAAAAAAAACTTAAAATGCTTGTTGGGAAGTTTCCATAATTCTTTTGCAGTATAGCTATTACCAGGTTACATGATAACTATTATCAAAATTAGGGTTGTTATACACTGCAAAATGGCAATCACGAGTATGGAGTTTATGGAGTTTAATTAGAGGAATAAATTTACAATTCATCACAAAAAAATTAGTTTATTCATACTAATCTCTATTATTGTTAAATAAATTTAGATTTCATAAGAATTGGTTTAGGGAAGTTTTATTCATATTGAAAAATCTACTAATTTTAATATCAAATCTTCCTATAATTATAGAAACTTTGAATTTAATAATCTTATGTTTAAGTAAATTCAAATTTAGATCCATTCATTAATATATGATTCAACCTTCATCTATTAAACCCTAAGTCACTTGAAATACTAAGAAAATACATACATGCCTTTCCTTTCCTTAAACCAAATCGAATTTTGTTCTTAAGCTATTACTAATGTTTGTAGTTGTAGTTGTGGCTTCAAATGGAATACAAAGTAGATTATATTGTCATCGAATAAATTAATTATTACTTGTTACTTGTTTTCAAATCTTTTATGTTATTTGTTATAAACAAATAAATAGTAATTTTCTTATATCTACCCACCTATCATTGTGGTAATAATTTTAAAATTGTCAATTATGGTCATATCTGCAATTTTCTATGTTAATTCTAGGAAATATTTTGTTTTCACTTCACAAAAAATGTTATTTTTTTATTCTAATGATAGGTAACATCATATTTAAGCTTCTCTTTCATTGTCTTGATAGTTTGACAAATTTTGTTTTTCAAAATATATGCAAATATAGTTCATTGAATTTGAATGGATGTTCATTTCAACTATTATTTTTTTTGGAAAAATGGTATATTTGAATATTTGTAAATGTATATTTTTGAAATTTTTTCTCCATTAAATTTTTAAAAAGTGATTATTTTTCTAGATCAAATCAAATCCAAATTTGAATTAAAATTTGGTAACTATGTATAGGAATACTAGCACAACCACATTAGTAAATGTGGTTGATATACACCCATCGATGTCATTTTCAAATGCCAATTGACTTAGAAAAGGTGGAAAATGACTTCGATCAGTGTATATCAACCACATTTACCAATGTGGTCATGCTAGTTGATGACAAACATGCATGGGGAGAAATAATAGATGATGGTTGACTATGGCTAAATATGTCCATGTTACGGTCAAGGAGGGTTTCTTATGGTCAATATAGGGTTGGCTTTGGTTGACTATGACCATAGTAAAAAATAGCGACCGTAGCTAACTATGGTTGATGATGGTTGACCATGTTGACCATAATTATCTACAAGCCATAATAGCTGACTATGGTCAACTATAATAAAACATTGTGACCATAGTTAACTATGGTCACATTATATTATTATTATTATTATTATTATTTATTATTAATTATTATTATATTATTATTATTCAACTTTATTAAACCTTATTCACAAACCCTATATAATATTATTGATAAATAATCTTATTAATATTAATATTAATAATATTATTATTATGGTTAATAAAATAATAATAAATAATAAAGAATTCAATCTTAAAATAAAGTGTTATTGTTATTAGTAATATTATTAATAGTAAAATTTTATTAGTATTATTATTATTATTAAACATTTTAAAATCTTGACTATGACCAACCAAGGTTGACCTTAGTCAAACAATATTTACTATAATTGAATATGGTATGTACTTAAGTTGATTAAGGACGGCTATAAACAAGTTTGAGTATTTTTCACTATGGTAAACATAAGGTTAATAAAGTCAGATCATGGTAAACTATTAATAATATTCAATAATAATAATAATTAGTAAACCTTAGCATTAATTTATTATTAGTATTACTCCTCAAATTTATAAATATTAATACTATTATTATTAGACATTATTAAATATTAAAAGTTATTCACAAATTCTAATATTATTATCAATTATTAAACGTTAATCACAAATCGTAATATTATTACTATTAGGGCTTGTGAAT
Organism: Pinus taeda; assembly: GCA_000404065.3. NCBI lineage: Eukaryota > Viridiplantae > Streptophyta > Pinopsida > Pinales > Pinaceae > Pinus > Pinus taeda. Next base: position 183,570 of record APFE031266962.1, on the reverse strand, counting down.
AAGGTTATAATAATATTTTTATAGGGATGAGCAAGTTTGATCATGGTCAATTATTAATAATATATTCAATCTGTAATACCCATTTGTGACCCTTGTACTATAAATGTATGTATGTGGATATTGAGACTGTGGTGTCTCTAGAAGTATTTGCATGGTTAGGATGGTGGGTCGAGTCATTATATAATAAGTCAGGAGTTCCTATGTAAATAATGTACAATAATATTTAGGCTAGCAACCCAGATTTGATGTCATGTGACATGTGTGCCCATGTAGAGTATTAAATAGATTATGGGGCTAGTGTGCTCATATTGATATTCCTTTAATGTTTATGTGGTCAGGGAACCAGATTGTAATTATTTTGAACAAACATTATAGTAATAAATAAAATAAGGCTGATTATAGAGCCCACTCCATTGAAAGAGTATGAGGGGCAGGGGGATGGGGGGGAAACTCAGAAGAAAAGGAAATAGTTGGGTATTTGTGATGTGTGTGCACCCTAGGGCCCACTTGGCTTCAAGGAGTGTAACTTGCCCAGTGAAGGTTATGCATTTAAAAAGGGAATTGTAGGTTCTTGTTAAGGGGGATACATTTGGGGGCATTATTATTATTATTATGCATTTAGAGATGCACTGGGAGGGAATTATAACTATTATTATCATTATGCATTATTATTATGCATGAGGTTCAAACATTATTATTATGCATGGAGAATTCAACCAACCGAGGAAAAATAGGCAAGTATATCTAGTTTGGGAATCTGGTTGCGAAATTTGGTTGATTATTTAATCTGGATGGTGGGGGAGCCATTGAGCCTCGGGATGGGCTCTGGATCTGGCTTAATGGTTTGAGATCTTGGGGCTCTATTTTTTGGGTACCCTAATGTTTCCAGAAGCTTGGTGGCTCTGAGGGTTTGTTTATCATGGTTATGGCTTGGTGCCATGGAGTTTGGTTTGGGACCTCGGTTGGAGATGTATTACAGGGTGTCTTGAGCCTTGGTATGACATGTATGTTGGATTGGAACCTTGGAAGTTATCCTAGAGGATGCATAGGGCCCTAGAGCATCATGGTTGTTGGGTTGGCACCTTGGCCATGGATGTATGGGTGTTTCAGTTACTATTTCATTTGGAGTTGTCACCTCAGCTCAGGGGTGAACTATGGCAGAGATTATGAGCCACATTGTTTATGACTAGGAGGAATGTGGAGAGCCTGCAATCAGTGGACTCTTCTTTATCAGATAAGTACCTAGTCCTTTGTATGAATGTTCACATATATGAGTTATGTTTAATTGATGGATTTTACGTTGAAACCCTAGCTTAGGTATTTTGTATATTACGTTGAATGGAAATTATTTGTCTATGTGTGACATGCATTATCTATGTGCCTTAGGTTGTAAACCCTAGTTTGCGTTTTGATATGATTATGTGGATGGTAGTGTGTATAGATGAATGTGTTTAATTAATGTGTTGGTATTATGTTGTTATTATTTTTGTTGTGGTAATTTAATTACATTTTCTATGTGATGTGCAATAATCATAATTGCCAAGGAGTACTACATTTTATAACGATTATATTTTCCAAGTTAAAATTTATGGCAAGAGTTCAGCACATATGCTTTCCAGGTATAGTTAATTAATTATGCATTACTGTTGAGTGATGTAATACCCCTACATATATATCTATATATATATATTATATATATATTAGATTGAACTATTTTTAGTTGTGACAGATAGAAATCCATGGTGGATTTGACTTAAGATGAGCAATAAAGTATGATGATGTAATAAATGAATTTTATTAATGAAAAAGAAAACTAGAAATTACTTGGGAAAGAAACACTTGAGTTAAGAGATTCTTGCCAAGATTTGGAAACCAATATTGGTGGATAAGATCCACAAAATCTTCCCTTAAATCACTCCTAAAAATCCTTAGGGGTTGATTAATAAGATTTAATATGACAGGAGAGAAAATATATTAAATCATTCTCAGTTCTAGAAAACCACTAAGTAAAGGTGAATAACATGTCGTGGGAGAGAAAAGAGGGCTTTAAAGAAAAAGGAATAAATCCTAGGCCAGTGGGTTGGCAGACCCATGAAAAGCGGGACACCGCTAAGGAAAAATATACTAGGGAAGTAGTGTATAAAATACATTACCTAGAATCACAAGAGGTCGTTGATTCCATGGCCATGACATCTCAGCTCGGGGGGAACTGGTGGTGATAGTTCAAGGTTGGGTGGAATGTGGTCCTTCCCAACTAGTTTCCAGTTGGTACACGGTTAGAAATTGTGATTACTGGTTGTACGTCAATATTATGTTTACTGATTATGCGTCAATCATTTTGTTTAAAGGTTATATGAAAATTATTTTGTTTGTGGTTTATCTGCAAGTTTTGTGCATGTGAAGTATGAGGAATTAATTAAATATGTGAATGGAAGTAGTAGCATGGGTAGATACTAGGCTACAAAATTAATCTGGGTACTTTACATACACAGATTGTGTGCATGAGTATCGTATGAAATTTATTGAACATGTGGATTTTTATTTTATTTATTTATTTATTATTTTATTTTTATTTATTTATTTATTTATTTTTATTTTTATTTTATTTTTATTTTTATTTTATATTATTATTATTTATTATTATTATTAGTATTATTATTAGTATTATTTTGCCTGAATATGACTACTATATTAATACAAAATAGTTTACACCGAGGTCATGGCCTTGAAAGAGCTATCCCATAGATGCGGCATGATTACAAGCATAGCAGATCAGTTCACAAAGAACCAGCTAAGTAACATTGTAGAAAAACGGCAGAGAACCTAACCATGACTAGAGCAAAAACAAAGAACCCCCAATGATGGATAGATCTGAGATTAAGGCTAGGAGTTTCCATCAACCAAAAACAGGAAAAAATAGAGTAGAGAGATGGAACCAAGAGACATCACCTGAAGCCCAAAACTGTAAACGGACAACCGAACTTGCCGAGACTGCATTCGTGACTGGGGACTGAAGGCTGGCAGAGTGTCCTTATTTGTCGGAGTACTGACAATTTGAGAAGGAATTCCAAAAAAACCATAAAACCACCAACCTGTTCAGATTTCATGAGATGGATCGGGCGACTCTTCAATGATGCAGCAACCATACTTGCCATCGTCGTCGTCCTCTGAGGAGCCTGCCTAATCCTGCATGGTAGGGGAGGTATTGCGATTGCCAGAGCCTGAAGCTTTTCTCGGGTCATGCTTTGTCTGGATGAAACCATATCTGTCGTCCGCTAATCTTTCCATGGGCGCTCCAAGGGGACCAACTTCCTGACCTCGATTGAGCTCGCTGAGCTCAATGGAAACCCTAGCCACAAAGGAGACAAAACCATGACTACAAGGGAACTGAAACCGAGTGGTATTCGTTGAGGGGTTGAGGGAACTTGTTACTAAATTGTGTTGGCCTCTGCCTCTTCCCCGACCACTTCGAGTAACCAGGTAACGATCCACGCTGAAATCCGAGCAAAAATCCGAGGAGTCTATCATGGATGAGGAGACTTGGCGGCTCGCTTGCCCTCTGGAATTGCCTCTTTTGCTTCACATCCTCTGGCGCAGTTTCGGCATGGCTGGAGAGACAGAGTGGTCCAGGAGGAAGGACAAACTGTGGAGGCAGGGAGGGATGGGGACTAGCTTGGCTACAACACTCATAGGGGCTTAAGGGAGAGCAACAAAAGGATGGCTAGCGAAATTTCCGGAGAGACCAAGAGAAACTTGCAGACATAGCTAGAAAGTCACTCGACGAACCAGAGCCCAATGTGATCCTGGGACAATTCGCGAGCAAATTGTTGTTGTTGCAGAGGAGGGGGAGAAGCATAAGGAAGAGGTCCAAATGTGGCAAGTTGGAGGCTCCATGAGTTGAAAACAAACCGTTGACCGAGGAGGTACCCGATGCATTAAAGCAGCAATTAACTGGAGCGTAGGTGAATTTATGAGCATTGCCTTGAATGTCCAAATGGTGGTGGAGAGCATCCACACGCCCACCCAAACAAATGCCCATGTACCTAGACCGTATTCAGACACCCGCATCCGGGAGGGAGAGATCTTGTTGCACCAGGAGGGTGCAGTCATTTTTGAGTTGTGGATCATTGGAATTGTTCAACGACCCAGAGAAGAAGGGGAGCTGCTGATCGACCCCTTGATTAGCTAGTCTGTCTGCTACCTTATTAGCAGTTCGATGGATGTGCCTGAAGGAAATGCTACGAGGTGTTTTTAGTCATTCTTCAATTTGTTCCAGTCTATTAAGAAGCCTCCAGCTCGAAGAAATCTTTGCGGTGGAGGATCCTGATTGAATCCATGTTGCTGCCTCTATTAGAATTTGTGAGTTGCCTTCAACCTCTAGAGGGAGCAGATTTTTTGTTTCTGATATGCGAAGACCTTGCCACAAGCTTTCAAGCTCAGTAGCGTTATTGGTATCTCTACCCATTGAACCGTGATATATATGCAAAACTTTGCCTTCTGCATTCCTGAAGATGCCCCCGTATCCAGCCAGCACAGGATTGCCCTTAGCCGCTCCATCAAAGTTCAGCTTATAAGGGTGGATGGCCGGAGGAGACCAAGAATGTGCTGATTCAGAGTGATTTGAAGTACTGGGCTTGATGGGGATTGCGGAGGTGAGATATAAGCTCCAATTGGAAAGAATGCGGCGTTCATGGGGTAAGACTAACATATCAGAGTCTTGCCATTGTCTAAGGGCTAGAGTTTCTTGAAGATTCTGCTTGAGAAGAAACCATAGAGTATCGATATGGGAACTATGATTTTTAAAGATCCTATTGTTTCTTTCCTTCCATATTATCCAGTAGATGAAGCCTGGAAGGAGGTTCCAGAGGGCGTTGAGAAGAGGGCTTTGGAAAGGATTCTGAGGCCAGTTCCTGATGGTTTTTGTGATTTCTCCCTCTCTTCTCCCTATTCTGCTGTTACACTGTGTTGTTCTTTCCCAAAGTTGATTTGCTAAAGGGCAAGAATCAAAAAGATGATTGATGTTCCTTCGAGTGAGTATTACAGTTGCAGCATCTGGAAGGCCTAATAAATCCGCGCCTTTGAAGGTTATCCCATGTGAGGATCCTTTTTTTACTAAGAAGCCAGAGGAAGGTGGAGACTTTAGGCCATAGGATGGGTTGCCAAACTTGGTCCCATAGTTGATCCTTTATTATCTGAATGGGGTGGTAAAGAATTTGATATGCCTCCTTGGTAGTGAACATGCCCTTGGTGGTGTATCCCCATCTCAATCGGTCCTTCTGATTTGAAGATTTGATTTTCCTGAGTTTAAGCTCTTGATCAATCTCATCATAGGTTTCCTCCTACCAGTTGGCCTGCCATGTGTTTGCCGACTTCCAAAGTTGAAAGCCTTGGGGAGAGTGCTGCTGCCAGAATTGATGGACGTGGATTTGTACATTTTGTTGCATGGTTGCTTGCCACTTGGGTTTGTTAAAGAGAGAGACAAGTTTGTGAAGTTGTTGCCAAGAATCCTCCCAAAATCTTGCTGTAGTGCCTGAGTGGATTTACCAGAAGTTGTGCGCTTGAACAAAGGCACTATGTTGCTTGGAAGCATTCCAGATCAACGAGCCAGGGGTGTATGAACTGAATCTTATTAGCTCCTCCTTTGGGCTTCTTGGAGCGTATTTGGCCTGCCATAGACGACCCCAGGGAGAGTGCAGTTTGGAAATCCAGTTCCACCATATGCGCGCACCCATAACGTTGTTGCTGTGGAGGGGATCCCTCAGACCGAGTCCTTCAGCTGATTTCAGGAGACATACTTCCTTCCATTTAACCAGAGCCCACTTTTTGTTATGTCCAGAGGAGCCCCAAAGAAAATTTCTTTGTAGATTGTGGATGTTCTTGAGAATCCATTTCGGGGCAGCCAAAATTGAGAACAAATACAAAGGCATGGCTTGAAGAACCGACTTGATAAGGATAATCCTGTTGGCAATGTTGAGAGAGCAGTATGTCTAGGAGGAGAGCCTGGTTTCTAAGTTGTCAAAGAGGGTCCTCTAGGAAGCATGTTTGATGGCTGAGTCAAATAGGGGAGCTCCCAGATATTTCGAAGGAAGCTTGGCAATTGAGAAGCCCAAAATCCTGGCTATATTCCTCTGAGTAAGGATGGGAGTATTGAAGAAAAAAAGTTGGGATTTGGAGGCATTGATTATGGTACCAGAGGCTTCTGAAAAAAGATTAAGCAGGAGTTTGAAGGCGGAGGCCTCTTGTACTGACGGATGACCAAAGAGCATATTATCGTCGACGAACTGTTGATGGGTAATAGGGGAATGCCCATGTAACGAGAGGCCTTTTGAGGAATGAGAGTTAGAAGCAGAATGAAGAAGGCGGCTTAATCCTTCGGCCATAAGAACAAAAAGGAAAGGGGAAAGTGGGTCACCTTGACGGATATTGAACATGTGAATTAGTAATCTTGTCGATTCTAAATGTTAATGCATATATATTAAATGTCATTTATGTGATCATCTTTCTTGGTAATAACATATGTATATATGCAAGTGATAGTGTTTGCCATGATCAAATACTTGGGTAAAAAGTTAAATATATCTAGTATAATTTGAGATTTAGTGAAAAACTCAAGCCAATAATTTTTATACTCATAATCATAGTTAGAAATCCCTCACTGGGTATGGTGAGGGTATTGAACAGGATCTAGTGGTTTCTAGCCTTGGCGAGACTAGACCAAAAAAAAATCATGCTTTTAAAGTTTATAAATCATTTCTAACTAATAGACGAGGGTAATAATATAACCAATTAGATTCTTAAAGGAGTGCACCAAGGAGGATCTTGGGGTACACCGGTAACCGATAGTTGCAACATGATATTTTATTATGCTCCTTATGAGGCTATGTTGTTTATGTAAATCAATATCAAATGTCTCGATTGGCAACAGTGGAGGGAATACCTACCCTACGTATGCACGAAATATTCACAACAAGATTAGATGGGGAGAGGGCTAAAAGTAAGAATCGAGTGGATAAACAGAACATGACCCTACTTTCCATTTAACGGGTGTTGTCTGGGTTATCACTAGAACTGACAATGGATTTCCTATAAAGAAGTTAACCAGACGTTGATTTGTGACTGGAATTGAATATAATTCACCAAAAAGGGAAACCAGCAAGTTTGGAATTAAGATTAGCGTCAGAAATTATTTAGATTAGAAGGAATGGGCTAAGTGAACAAGTCTATCCCTTTTTCCTTAATGCATTAAAAAATCTACGCGAACAATAATATTATCTCCAAGAAATAATACAGTTAAATACAAACAAGAAAATCTGAAAGCATCTTCAGTCATTACAAAATTAAAATTTCATAGAAAGGACATATCTATGATTCATGAGTTTTGGTAAACCAGAAATACACTTAAACCATAGATAGAAAACAATACATCAAGGCACTAACAAAAAATCGAGTTTAGTGGAAAAAAACAAGAATATATATAATCCTTCTCCCTAAAACTGAATCATAAATCAAACCTCCAGATGGAATATAGGGTCTGATGAAACTTGGCATGTAAAACAAATATATAAGCATGCAACTAAAAGAAAATGATTATGGAAATAGAAGGATAAATAAATAAATTGTATTATATTAACAAGATTAAAGGTTTGACCCTCTTAGGGAAATGTCACCAGTATTAATAAAAATGATAAGGTACAAGTAACTGATAAGGATTGCCTGAAACTATTATAATAGGAAAATAAGGAGCAAGTACACATTCTAATAATATTTTTCCACTCCTTTACTACAAAAGGTAAGATACCCAAGAGTCCTAACTCTCAAAGAGAGATTACACAAAACCAAGCACAATACAATCTGAATCCCATTATTCAAGGTGCACTGAAGGCGTCAATCATCGTATGAGGAATGCTATAGGAACCAACCTATCATATTAAAAAATGAATTAGAAACTGAAGAACCTAGTAGGTGTAGGAGAGAAAAATCAATGAGGCGTGTACATAACTGCGAGTACAACATAAGAAGAGACAAGTGATTCGTAATGGGGAAATAGAAATATAAATCTGGGCAAAGGTGAATAGGGTATCAGTAAAAGAAAATACCTCATAGTGAATCTCTTCACTAAATTTCCTTCCTATGTCACAAACAATCCAGAAATTTTGGAAGGCGATTATTACAAGGTTTGTTCCCAAAATAAATCTATAGAGGAAACACGCTAAATTCTCCCTAACCAGGTGAACTGGAAAGAAAATGATTGTGCATACTAAAGATTTTAAGGAAAAAAAATCCCTCATTCAAGCACTTTGGAGAATAAAAATGTGGGAGGGGTGGACGGGGGGAGGTTATAGAACAGAAATATGTACCCATATTTTGTTGAACCCAATCGTGTCGATACCAAACCAAAGCGTGGTTCCATGGGAAAGCCATGGACAAGAAAAAAATCAGAATCACACATCAAACTGCATTGTAAAGAAATTAAGTATAAAATTAGTACATAAGTATACCTGTAAATGGAAGGGGACAAGAGTTAGTGTCATAAAAATAAAACAAGCTTGTGGGTGAGTGAACATCGCGAACCTGGAAAGATTCAGATTTGGAACTTAGTTCATGATCCATACCTGTAAGCACATATAAACATAGATTTCGTGAGACATATAAGATAAACACTTATCAGATAACCTATAATATATAACAAGAATAAAATAAAAGAAGGGCATACGAATAACCTTACTATTGACCCAACTGAAGCGAAATCACGATGGGAGTGCCTCGAACCTGGAGAAGCGAGTTCTAACTAGCCACAACCAAGATAATCAATGCAGAGAGATGTCAGAAAGGGCCTCTGATACATACAAACAATAATTACAAATGCCTATAAATTCAAACACCCTGTGGCGGCATTTCACAAAGATTCAAACTCCTCCTAGAGGAACGAAAGGAAAACACAATAGCGCGCAATGAATAGGTGAACCAAGGAATAACACATACTCAATAAGGTTAGAAAATTCAATAAGACATTTCCACCATTGGATCATTGCAAATCATCTCCATCGTACATGTAATCACCACTAAGGATCGATCTGATAGGGCCATGTGAAGGGAGGCTACATGGTGCATGCTACACCTTTTCCTTGGTGTCGATCCCCAGGTGGGAGATGTGTCATAAATACAGAGTGCGCACTTCATAAAATCAACTGTGTAGAGTTAAATTCACCATGGTCGAGGTGATACAGGTAATAATCAACATGAAAATCGACTATGATTTGCATAGAAAGGGGTGAAAGACTAAGGATTAGCGGTAGATTAGGGCCACAAAATTTCTAGACTTGAATTATTAAAAATGTATAACTTAGCTCATACCTCGCGGTGTTTGGGTCAAGGGAGGGAAAGAAATTAGAACGTAGTCCATATATCAATAAAGTAAGCCAAAAATAACATTACGCATAACTATATACAAATTCAAGTAAATAAGGAGTATAAGTATTATGTATAGAGTATTAAAAAAATACCACCTCACACGCCCAACCAAACATTGGAAATTGTATTAATATTCATTCTTCACAAAGTATTTTAATGGCATTGGTCTTAACGTTAGCAATTTGAACCTTTCGATCAACATAGTAAAGGAAATGGAATGACTAGGAGACATACTTCTTCATAACTATATGCCTAGGATGTTGCACATGGAATAAATTGACCAAGAATTATATAACTAGAAAAAGTGGACCACAAGAGGTTTTTATGAAAATAGAAAGTGATAGTGATGAATATTTCCTTGAGAAGGAAACCAACAACGGTAGGTTTTGAGCAAATACCATCAGGAAATTTGGAACAATGTTTATATAAAATTAGTATAAAAAAAACAAAAATTATGTAGATATAGGTCTGTTACAAACAGTATCAGAGCCCTCAATTTCAACACTGGGCTTGAAAGGGACTATCATATTTAAATGCAATATGGGTAGAAGTGTAATTATGAATACTGATAGCAAATTGTATTGTTCATAAGGTACGGAAATGAAGCAAACCATAACAGAATGGAAGGGAATTCCCCACCAACCATTACAGTTAGAGAAGAGTTATACGTGAGTTGGGAATGGAAGTACTCCACCAACCTCTCAGTTTATGAAGGTTATCAGAAACCTACAACAAGATGTGACTTATATCATAAACAACAAGGAATGCCTACTAAAGGACAGTGAGGAACAAGAGAGGATAGTAAGAGAGTTGGCTAAAAAGTCTAGCCATAGAAGCATAGAACTAGAAGGGTTGAAGAGGAAAAAGGTGGAAGCAGAATAAGAGAAGTCTGAAATTGGATGTGAATCAGATAGGAAATATTCGAAATCACAAAAAGAAAAGAATAAAATGGGGATACAAGGAGGGTTTAGGAAATCAAACCTCCTACTTTTGACGAGGGAAAGGAAGAAGATGCAGAGCATGATTTATTACATGATAAATATTTCAGGTATATGAGTATGAGAGTAACTTGAAGGCCATACTGGCTATTTACCATCTACAGGGCAAGGCTACTCTCTACTGGGAAGAGGCCAAAAGTGTGCACCTGTTGGAAGAGAATATAGTTTCTTGGGAGGAACTCCAAAAACAGTTTAAGTTGTGATACCTGAGTGAGTGCTACTATGATGATCATGCAAAGGAGTTCCATGAGTTAAGGCTGGGAAAATTAACTATGGATGTGTTTGTAGCAAAATTTACAAACTTATTACAGTATGTTCCCTATATTAAAGAAGAGAAGGCAAGGTGCAATGATTTTTGAATTTCTTACCTGCCCCTTATAAAGAAAGAATCAAGTTCAATAATTCCTAAGACAATGGATGAGGCAGTAAGAAAAGAAATATTGTGCTACCAACAATTTAAGAATAGAGGTGAGGGTTTTAAAAATTGGAAAAGTAAAGACACAAATAAGTATGTAATCAGTACAAAAGGATAACAACCTCATTACCTTCAGAATTTTGGAAAGCATCATCAGACAAAGAAATTCAACAAAGGAAATGTAAATCAGCCTGCACAATCTCACACTGGGTCAAAACCAATGGAACTGAACAAAAAAAAGAGCGGTGGGGTCAATGAAATAAAATCACTGAATTGTTGGGGTTGTGGCGAACCACATTTATTAAGGGACTATCTGCATAATCCACGATAAGAAATATTCCCAATATCAGTGCGGCACTAGAGGATAGATAGATTGAGCATCAATCTACCGTGATTGAGATTGAAGGTACAATTTTAAATCAATATGTTTCTGTTTTAATTTTTCTAGGGGCTAGTTTAAGTTACATTAGTCCCCACATTGTGGAAAAATGTAAATTAATATCTAAAAATTTCAAGAATGCATGGTTGGTCCAGTTAGCCACTGCTACCAAAAGAAAGGTAACCAGTGAAATAAGACAATGTCTCATTGACTTAAATGGTTATCCCACAGAAGCATATTTAAAAATTCTTCCTTTAGGATCCTATGATATATTAATAGGCATGGATTGGTTAGAAAAATAGGGAGCTATTATAAATTGTTTGGAGAAAACAGTGAGTTATGTGAGTCAAGATGGGAAAAACTTGGTTAATTAAAGGAAAACCAAAACCAATATTAGTCTGACAAATTTCTGATTTACAGCTAAAAAGGAATGCAAGGAAAATATGCCAAATATACATGGTGCAAGGGGAAACAAATAAACAAACAGAAAAGGAAAAATTAGAGCCTTTGTCAATCATTGAATTCCAAGATATTTTTCCATAGGAAATCCTAGGTTTACCTCCTTGAAGAGACATATTTCTCCATCAATTTCGTACCAGGTGCCACCCCAGTGTCCAGATCTCCTTACTGAATGAGTATAAAGTTGTTACTAGAATTAAAAATACAATTAGAAGAACTGTTAGATAAAGGTTACATCCGACCCAGTGTCTCACCATGTGGGGGGCCTGTAATGTTTGTCAAGAAAAGGGATGTCACATTTATAATTTGCTTCGATTATCGCCAATTGAATAAGTTAACTGTAAAAAATAAATACCTAATTCCCCAAATTGATGATTTGTTTGATCAAGTGAGGGGAGAAACTATATTTTCAAAGATTGATTCAAGGATCGACTATCACAAACTGCAACTAAAAGATGAAGATATTCATAAGACAACTTTTAGAATCGGATATGGTCACCATTAGTTCGTAGTGTTACCCTTTTTTTATCACTAATGCACCAACAACCTTTATGTGTTTAACGAACAATGTACTCCATAGATATCTTAATAGGCTTGTGCTGGTATTCATACATGACATTTTAGTGTATTCCAAAAATGAAGAAGAACACAAACAACATCTGAAATTGGTATTACAAACTTTAAGAGAATAACAACTATATGCTAAACTTAGCAAATGTGAGTTTTACAAATATAGAATACAATATTCGGGTCACGTCATTTCCAAGGAGGCATTGTTTATTGATCCTAAAAAGGCTAGAGTTATTATGAATAGGCCCATAATTAAGGATGTGCTAGCAATTGGCTCATTTATGGGAGTCACATGATATTATCAAATATTTATAAAGGGTTTCTCAAAATTGGATTATCCCATTACTTCCTTATAAAAGAAAGGAACAAAATTTGAATGGACAACCAAATGCCAGGAAAGTTTTGAAAAGTTAAAACAAATTCTCACAGTAGATCCTATACTAAAAATTGCAGACCAAAATACAAAATTCATTGTTTGTATTGACTCCTATTTGGAAGGCCTTGGGGGAGTGTTGATGTAGGAAAATATTGTAGTAGCCTACGATTCTAGGAAATTGAAAACACACAAGAAGAATTATGTTGTACATGATTTAGAATTGATTGAAGTGATACATACTCTAAAACTCTGGAGACATTATTTGTTAGGAAAAAAATGTACCTTGGTGACAAATCACATCAACCTAAAATATTTTCTCAGCCAACCTGATCTAAATGCTAGACAAGCAAGGTTGCTAGATTTCCTTAGTGGTTGCTAGATTTCCTTAGTGAGTTTAAGTTTGATATTAAACACATAAAAGGCAAAGAAAACAAAATAGAATATTCTTTAAGTAGGCTTGCACATGATTTGATGGGAGTATTTATTAGTAGAATTAGTATAGATTTTGTGGAACAGATTAAAAATTCAATAAAGTAATATCATAAATATCTCGAAATTCAACAAAAAGTACAACAAGTGGAAGTTTTGGGATATGCTGAAAATTTTAAAAAATTGCTAACCTATTGAAATAGATTGCATATTCCCAATGTGAGTGTCTTCAAAAAATGATACTGGATGAATATCACAAGAAACCATATGTAGTTTGTCTAGGATACAAAAATATGATAACAACATTAAGGAAATAATTATTTTGGCTAGGCATGAAGAGGGAGGTGGCATAATACTTAGTAAAATGTATAGAATGTCAACAGGTAAAGGTGGAACAAAAACACCCTGTGGGATTGCTGAACCCACTACCCATTCCCAAATGGAAGTGGGAAGTGATTTCATTGGATTTTATTACTGGATTACCAAGGAAAAAACAAAAACATGACTCCATCATGGTGGTGATGGACACTTTGAGTAAAGAAACACATTTTATATCAGTGTAGTCTAGTTGTGGAACAACACAGATTGCCAATATTTTCATCAAAGAAATTTTTTGACTGCATGGGGTACCAAAGATGATAGTGTCAGACAGAGATGCTAAATCTACCTCCAAATTTTGGAAATATCTGTTTGGGGGCATGGGAACTCAATTAAATTTCAACACTGCATATCATCTTCACACGGATGGATAGACAGAAAGGACCAATCAGGTCTTGGAGGATATGCTATGAATGTACATCATGGAAAAACTATTAAATGGGAGGATTTTTTGCATTTAGTAGAATTTTCATATAAGAATAGCTACCAAACTTCAATAAAAACGAGTCATTTCGAAGCTTTATATGGAAGAAAATGTCATACACCGTTCAATTGGAGTCAATCAGAAGATAGATTGATATTAGGACCAATTGCTTTGTTGGAAATGGAATAGGTAAAATGAAAGATTAGATAGAACATCAAAACTGCACATGACAGGTAGAAACGTTATGCACACAAGAAAAGAATCCATAAATAATTTAATATTGGAGACCATTTTTACTTAAGAGTAAAACCAAGGAAGAGTACCTTAAGAACCGGGACTTGTGGAAAATTGGCACAACGGTTCTATGGGGCTTTTGAAATCTTAGACATAGTTGGTTCAATAGCATATCAACTAGCTTTGCCCAGCCATATTAAAGTTCACAATGTCTTTCATGTGTCTTTATTAAAGAAATATTTCCATCATAATTCTCATGTGATTGATTGGAATTTGCTAGAGGTGGAACCGAAGGGAGATTTCCTTCCAGAGTCACTTTGCATCTTAGATTGGAAATAAATATTTCTCTGGAATCATGTCATTGCTTGGTTTAAAGTGCAATGGATGCACTTTACACTTGAGGAGGCTACCTGGGAGCGGGAGGATACAATGAAAGAAGCTTACCCATAATTGTTCAAGAATGAAGCAAATGAACAATAACTAGTGAGGACAATGTTAGTTCAAAAAGAGGGGGAAGATGTAATACTCTCGTGTTTCTATGTAAATATATTTTTGTTTTTAGATTGAATTATTTTTAGTTGCAATATAGAGAAAGCCATGGTGGACTTGACTTAAAATTAACAATAAAGTATGATGGTGTAATAAATGAATTTTATTAATGAAAAGGAAAACTGGAAATTACTTGGGAAAGAAACACTTGAGTTGAGAGATTCTTACCAAGATTTGGAAACCAATATTGGTGGATAATATCAAGACAATATTCCCTTAAATCACTCCTAAAAATCCTTAGGGGTTGATTAATAATATTTAATATGATGGGAGAGAAAAGTTGGATTTAAAGAAATTTTTTTTTGATATATATATATATATATCTATATATATATATATATATATATATATATATATATATATATATTATATATATATATATATATATATATATATATATATATATATATATAATATATATATATATCTATATCTATATCTATATCTATATATATATATATATATATTATATCATATCTATATCTATATCTATATCTATATCTATATCTATATCATATATATATATATATATATATATATATATATATATATATATATATATATATATATATATATATAGATATATATATATATATATATATAATATATATTATAGATATAGATATAGATACAGAGAGAGAGAGAGACCTTTTTCGAAAAAAACCAAAAGAAATAAAGCTTAGGTCAGTGGGTTGGTAGACCCATGAAAAACGGGACACCCCTAAGGAAAAATCTACTACCGAATTAATGTATAAATACATTACCTAGAATCGCAAGAGGTTGTTGATTCCATGGCCATGACATCTCAGCTCGAGGGGAATCGATGGTGATGATTCAAGGTTGGGTAGAGAGTGTTCCTTCCCAAGTAGTTTCCAGTTGGTACACAGTTATAAATTATGTTTACTCATTATATGCCAATTATTTAGTTTACCAATTATAAGTCAATCGTTTTTTTTTTTCATTCTTTTAAAGTTTATAAATCCTTTCTATCTGATAGATGAGGGTAATAATAGAACCAATTAGATTCTTAAAGGAGAGCATCAAGGAGGATTCGGGAGTACACCGGTAATAGATAGCCACAACATGATATTTTATCATACACCTTATGAGGATATGTTTTTTATGCAAATCAAGATCAAATGCCTCAATTGGCGACAGTGGGGGGAAGCCCTACCCTAACTATGCCTCTCCCACTGCTGAGTCAACTGCGGGTGGATCTGTATCTTAATAAAGAGCTTCCACTATGGAATAGAATCATCTCCTGCTGAAAAGCTGGAAAGCAAGGATCAAACCTCCCCTATTAAGGGTCCGAAACAGGCATTGTAAGGCACATTTATGTCCATATCCAAGCCTCCTATTTCGAGCCCTGTAATGAGGATATTGATTCTGTCGGGGAGGGAATAAGGAATCTTCCTTGCCCTCAGAAGTGCAAGCCCTCCGGACCTTGGTGGGGATCATACTATGCACAAAATATTCACAACTGGATTAAATGGGGAGAGGGCCGAAATTAGGAACTGTGTAGATAAATAGAACGTGACCCTACTTTCCATAGAATGGGTGTTGTATGGGTTGTCACCAAAACTGATAGCATATTTGCTATAGAAAAACTAACCAGAAGCCAATTTGTTTTTGGAATTGAATATAATTCGCCAAAAAATGAAACCAACAGGTTTGGAATTAATAGTATTGTCAGAAATTATTTTGATTACAAGAAATGGGTTGAGTGAACTTGTTTGTCCCTTTTTCTGTAATCCGTTAAAAAATCTAAGTGAAAATCGATACCTATCTCCAAGAAATAATACAGTTAACTACAAATAAGAAAATCTGAAAGCATCTTCAATCATTACAAAATTAAAATTTAAGAGAAAGAACACATTTATGCCTCATGAGCTTTGGTAAACTAGAAATACTCTTAAATGATGACTAGAAGAAAGTATATCAAGGCACAAGAAAAAATTCAAGTCTAGTGGAAACAAAACAAGAGTATATATAATCCTTCTCCCTATAACTGAATCATAAATTGAACTTCCAGATGGTATATAGGCCTGATGACACTTTGCATGTAAAACAAATATACAAGCAAATAGCTAAAAGAAAACAATTATGGAAAAAGAAGGATAAATAAATAAAAGGTATTATATTAACAAGATTAAAGGTTCAACCCACTTTGGGAAATGTCACTAGTATTAATAAAAGGAAAAAGGTACAAATAACAGTCAGGGACAGTCGGAAACTGATTTATAATAGGGAAATAAGGAGTCAATATACATTTTGTAATATTTTTCCACTCCTTTACTGCAAAAGGTAAGAGACCCAAGAGTCCTAACTCTTAAAGAGAAATTACACAAAACCAAGCATAATACAGTCTGAAGCCCATGATTCAAGGTGCATTGAAGGTGTAAATCATCGTATGAAGAATGCTACAGGAACCAACTTGTCATTTTAGAATTCATATTAGAAACTGAAGAACCTAGTAGGTGTAGGAGAGCAAAACCAACGAATTGTGTACATACATGCGAGTAAAACATAAGAAAATATAGGTGAGCCATAAGGGGAAATATAGATACAAATATGGGAAAGGTGAATAGGGTATCAGTAAAAGAAAATACCTGGCAGTGAAGCTCTTCACTAAATTTCCTTATTGTGTCACAGAAAATCCAGAAATTTTAGAATGTGATTATTATAGGGTTCTTCAAAATAAATTCAAAAGGTAAACATGCTAAAGTTGGCACCCTAACCAGGTGAACCAAAAAGAAAATAATTGTGCATATTGAATATTTTAAGAAAAACAAATTCCTTGTTTAAGCACTATGGAGAGAAAAAATAGGAGGGGCATAGAACATAAATATGTACCCAGATTTCTGTTGAACCCTATCATGTCGATACCAAACCAAAGCATGATTATGTGGGAAAACCATGGACAAGAAAAAAAATCAGAATTACACATCAAATTGCATTGTAAAGCAACTAACCCAAGTAGAAAATTGGTACAAAAGTATACTTATAAATGGAAGGGGACAAGAGTTAGTTCTAGAAAAATAAAACAAGCTTGTGTGTTAGTGAACATAGTGGACCTAGAAAGATTCAGCTTTGGAACTTAGTTCATGATCCATACCTGTAAACAGATATAAACACATATTTCGTAAAACATATAAGCTAAACACTTATCATATAACCTGTAATATAAGTATTGGAGTCTGGAAAAATATATAACAGGAAAAAAAAAATCAAGGCATACAAATAACCTTGCCACTAACCCAGCTGAAGTGGAGCCATGATGGGAGCACCTTGAACCTGGAAAAGAGAGTTATAAATGGTCGTAACCCAGATAATCAATGAAAAGAATCAATGCAGGGAGTCATCGGAAAGGGACCCTAATACATACAAACAATAATTATAAATGTCTGTAAATTCAAGACACCCTCTAGTGGAATTTCACAAATATTCGACCTACTCCAGAAGGAAAGAAAGGAAAACACAATACCGCATAGTGAATAGGTGAACCAAGGAATAATGCATACCAACTAGGGTTAGAAATTTTTTTATGGTGTTGGACCTGCAAACATTTAGTGGATCTCTCCGGTATGAAGTCCCAACTAGACCTAACACCATTTGGTGTAGGAGTCCCATCTGGTACGATGGCCCAGTTCCCATTATCTTAGATATTTGCCTTAGCTCTTGTTGTTCAACACTTGAGAGTGTTATGTCTGTAACTTCAAGAAAATGTGGTGAGTATGCCTGGTGAGTGGGTAATGTAACTTTGTGTCCGGGTTCTCTTACTATAAGGGAGACGGTAAAAGTGAGCCTCTTGATGAGAGGTAGTAGTACCACCCAGGGAGATACACACACGAAAAACAACAAGAATTTGTCTAGCATCCAACAAAATAGTCCATAGCGGATGTAGCAGACATTAAAACCAAAGTGCAAGGGGAAACACGTACATCATCTAGCAGAGTAGTCCACGTGGGGTTGATGATCATTATAACCAAAAAACCAATAACGGTTTGTCTAATGTCCTCCTGAGTAGCCCAAATGGAAGAGACAACAATGATAAACAATGTAACACATCTTCAACAATGTAAGTACTAAAATAACTGAAGTAGTTCAATTATCTTAGTACAAGTTAAGAAAACATGCATTACAAACATTTAAAGAATATTCTTACAAACATATACAAAAAATAAGTGAAAACTTGTTGTCCTGAGACAGGCTTCTGAATTAAGCAAAAGTTCCAAGACACATCTATACACCATACATCACTAGTCCCAGCAGTGGGACATTGGAGCCACTCTTCACTCCTCAAAGAACAGACTGCAAACTCTCAAGGCTATGTGGAAAGAGACAAGGTGAAAATTCCTTTGCACAGTGAAATTCACATAGTGAAGATAACTCATGCACACAAATACCAACCTTTAAAATCACCAAAACAAGATCGCAACCATTACAAAGCAATCAACATGCTAAAGATGATCATTGGTCGAACAAGCAAGGGGGTGTAAAAGACTCTACAAGAGCTCTTGGAATGAGCTTTATTATTTGAAACCATCAGTGGAAAAACCAAGGAAGGATCCAAAATTTGGGTACAGGACAACATTTTGGAGGGTGTTGCAGCCACTACAACACTTGGCAATACACTAGTTGAATACCAGCTTCTCTGCTTTTGTTCATTTTCAGCACAGGGACTTGGCCTTTCATGGAGTATTGATTCATTATGTAGGTCACTTTGGCTTCCCCACTTACCCCATCCTCAAACATGGTTCACCTTGTACCAATTCAATCAAATACAACAAAAGATTCAGCTAGATCACAATGTTTCAAAATAAGGAAGGGCAGTTTGGCTCGTGAGCTTAAGATTTTCAGAGTATAAGTTTTCATCTATGGTGTTTCTCCACTACTAGCAGGGCTAGATAGTACCTCGGTGGACTCATGTGGGATGTTGGCTTGAGGGGGCCTCATCCAAGTTCAACATTAATTAGCCAAACAAATCCATACACTACTAGCCCTATCAGCGTCAGCCCACGGAGTGCAGACCGAAGTCTCACCCAAAGCAATATGGGGGGATGCTGGAACCAAGTTTTCACACCCTTGAGATGTTTGTGTTGTTGTTTGATCTCTCTTATCCCTGCCTTCGTGCAGGTGATCTCACTCTAGGGCTTGTAAGACAAACCATCTGTTCCAGCCTTCAATACCTTCGTGAAGTATATGATCAACCTTCACACAACCCTAACCTAGGGCTTAGGTACTTTCACGCAGCTATGGCAGCATGTCGTGCAG
The DNA here is from genome assembly GCA_000404065.3 of Pinus taeda. NCBI lineage: Eukaryota > Viridiplantae > Streptophyta > Pinopsida > Pinales > Pinaceae > Pinus > Pinus taeda. The sequence goes on along the minus strand of APFE031266962.1, from coordinate 163,674 downwards.
ATCCCTCAACTATCCTAAGTGTTTTCCTTATCTTGTCGAATACTTAAAGTATCACTGTGTAAGCAGATATTCTTGATTACATTCAATTTTTCAATGTAATTGCATACATTTGCGCACCATATAAGCATAATAAAGGAACTTCATACACAAAAATATCCAAACCCATCAACAGAACAAATACATAGAAATTGTAGAATAACTTCTTTTATTAATATCTTTCAAGTATTACAGACTCAGTTCACCCTGTGCACATAGTTGCAGGAGTCCGCACACTCAGCTGCAGACTTCTACCCTAGGCCTCTACGCACTCAGTTGTAGAGCCTTTACCTACACTACAACCCAAGACTTATACTTCTTTCTCTACGTTATGACTCTCTTCCTCGTGTTATCCTTCTAACTACTTAGAGTTTAGTTCTTTTTATACAATCTCATGGTCCACAAACCATGGGTAGATCTCTTACAACCAACATTACATTCTCAAAATAAGGGAAAAAAACCCTATGACTCTTTAACACCTACGCACTTCGTGACCACAAAATGCAGAGTCTTTACACTTGGATTACAAAATTTGACTAAAATATGGTCTTTTAGCCCCAAAACTACCCTTGGGGGATCCCGTGCCCAATAGGCCCCCAACACAAACATCGTGACTCGTAGGTGCATGTATCTTAGCGCGAAGACCTCCCAGCTCCATTTGGATGACTGCAACCTCGGCAGCGCACTGAGAGGCCACCTACTGAACTTCTTCCACTCTCTGCTCGGTGACTGCCGCTGAACTGCCACCCTGAATCTTCTGCTGAGTTTCCTGTAGTGTGACGAGGTTTCCTTCAATGGAAGTTGTGATCGTATATGCCTCGTCTATCCATGGTTGTAAACACACTGTTAGGACCACTTCTTTGTCCCGAGCGACATCCACCTATTCCTTAAGCGCCTTTGCCTCCTCCATCCATGCGAGCCTCTCTGTAAGGGCGACCGTCTCCGCGGTCCATTTGACCTCGTCATATCTTTTTTGTAGCTCACGTGCCTCTGTCTCCAATTGCTCTACATTTAGGTCCTCCTGCAGGGTGGTTAAGACCTCAAATGACTATTCAAAAAGTCGCATTCAGTTTGCTACTACACTGTTGACCACCGCTATTGTTGTTGTAATAGCAGTGTCACGCTATTCCTTGACTTCTAGTGGAGTTGAAGGTTAAGCCCTCAGCTATAATTCTGTGATCCACAGGTTCATCTCCAGCTAAATCCTGGTCATCTCTATCCAAGTGTCATGCACCCCTGTGGCTAACTTGTGGATGTGCACCTCAACCAGTTATTCTGCCTAAATGTCGAACTCTGGGATCTTTCAGAAGGCTTCCTCCCCCACCTGCATGATTTTCTTACTCTGTTCCACTATCTCATTGTGTTGCAATCCCAACTGCTTTATATTGATGCACTGCTTGCTCATCACCTACAAAGTGTGACTCTCTGAGGCCCTAAATTCCATGGTGACTCCATCCTACAAGAGGTGGAGCGTCTTTTGACGGAGCGCGACCATAGTCAATCCCACCCCTTTCAACCTACTGACCATGGGTCTATTGGCCTCATTTTCTATAGTAAGTGCCCCATCTGGTAGTAGTATCACGTTGGTCACCCTTGTGTGCAACATCACCGCGGCAGCTGAAGTGCCAATCGCGAGGCTGGTGGACACTATGCTAGCCTGTGGAGTGCGAGCCTGCAACTCTTGCAGCTCTATCCTGAGAGCTGCTAATACCAATTGCTGCTGCTTTTCGAACTGTTGGAGGGCCTTTGTGGTGACATGCCTCACCATTTCTCCAATATCATGAAAATCCCCCTTAGTGAGGGTGATTGGGTCCAAGGATGTCTTTGAGGCCTTGGTTTTCTTTCGTGACACTGCCTTCCATTGTGGTCGCAGACCCTATGACACTTACTTGCTTCACGCATTCTTGATATTGCGTAGCTTCCCAACCCGGTCAGTGTAGTTTATAGCCCCACGTCTCTTTTCAGCTACCTGGAGTGCTAATACTATGCTAGTTTCATTTAGTCACATGGCCAGACCTCCGGTGTATGGCTTCAAGCAACTGCCATTCACCTTTCCTGGGAAGGGTTCTCCATTTAACTTGACCAGCTATACCGCTCCTCCATCGATAATCTTCTTAATAACATAAGGACCTAACCAGTGCATCCTGAATTTCCCGAGGAATTTATCAAACTTACTACATACAACAAAACCAGATCGCTTACCTTAAATGTGCACAACCTGATGTGTTGATCATGCCATGCCTTTTCACGCTACTTTTGGACTTGTTGGTGTAACCCAGCCAAAAATCTTTCTTCTTCGATCTCATCTAGCTACGCGAGCCTCTCTTCCAGGGCTCCGTGATCCGTAATACCTGTAAGCATTGCTATGCGCAGACTAAGCACGATGTATTCCATAGGCATTATGGATTCCACACCATAGACAAGCCTAAAAGGGGTTTGTCCCGTCAACTTTTTGCATGTTGTTCGATAAGCCCACAATACTGCAAGTATGCGTAGGTCCCAATCACTTCGCTAAGCATTGAAAACCTTGTTGAGCACATTTTCAAGCACTTTGTTGAATGCCTACACTATCTCGTTAGCTTGTGGGTGATAATGTGTGCTCTTCTAGTGATATGCCTGAAATACCTCCATTAGTGCATTGATCGTCTCATTCAGGAAGTGCATACCACGATCACTTATCAATATCCTTGGACATCCAAATTGTGTCAATACATGCTCAAATAGAAACTTTGTGACCATCGTGTCCGTACAATCCTTCACTAGCTGTGCTTACTCCCAACTAGTCAAATACTCTGTCGCAGTGATAATGTACCTCACCCCTATCTTCCCTTGTCGCTGAATGGGTCCTAAAAATTCTATTTCCCACTTCTCGAAAGGTTGCAACATTATTTTTGGATTCAAAGGCATTTCATCCCTTCGCAATGGCCTGCCTATTCTTTGACGTACATCACATGCCTTGCAATATTCTTTTAAATCCTGATGAAGGATTAGCCACCACACCTTTGCGCGTAGAATCTTATGTGCGGTTTCTCTCCCTGCATAATGTCCTCCTGTGGCACCTCCATGAGTGTCTGCGAGGATGCTGCTTTGTTCGAACTTAGGTATATACCGTCGCAATATCTCATCAGTCCCCATCTTGTATAGATGCCCAACAATGACAAAGAAATTTGCCGCATGCACCATTAATTCCTTCTTTTGCTAGACAGAGTATCCTTCCGGTCCAATTCTTGTTGTTAGGAAGTGTATTATATCCTTAAAATGACCATCCGTGACACATACTGCAAATAGCTACGCGTCAAGAAATCTTTCTTCCAAGTTAGTAGGTTCCTCCCTATTTGGATGTGCAACAGATGATCTGGTCCTGCGTTCAATCGTCCAGGCTTCACAACAACTTCAATATCATACTCTTGGAACAATAAGAGCCATCTGTAGATTCGACCCCCAACATAGGCTTATTGACCAAGTACTTCAATGCGGAGTGATCCATATACATTTTAAAATGGCCTCCTAGCAAGTAGTGTTGGTACTTCTGGAGCACATACACCATAGCTAGCCCCTCGCATTCAATGGTAGAATAGTTCTTATCTGCTCTCGATAATCTACTACTTGCAAACACGATAGGATGGTCCAAGCCTTCGCCTCCATATTGTGTTAGTACTGCCCCCAATGTTATACATGACGCATCAACATGTACATGAAACTCTTTCTTCCAATCCGGGAAGATTAGAATTGATGCGGTAACCATCTTTTCTTTTAATATATCTAAGATTTTCTTACAGTCATTGTTCTAGCAGAATTTGACATCCTTCTTCAACAATTATTCCAATGGCGCAGTGATCTGGGCATAGCCTTTGATAAACTTTCTATAATTCCCGTATGTTCTTGAGTAGCACGCAATTGTTTCAAACTCCTCAACACTTCCAAGTTCAGTATCACCACGATATTCATGGGGTCTACCATCAATCCTTGTCTACAAACCACATGCCCCAATAGGTTCCCAAAAGGAATGCAAAACATACACTTATTGAGATTGAGCGTGATCTGGTATCTTTGACAGGTATCCAACATCAGGCACAAGCTTGCTATGTGGCGCTTAACCAACCCAAATACAGTCCAGTCTTCAAAATATACCTCCAAGAACTTATGAATAAATTCCTTAAATGTCGCAACAACCACGCACGAAAATATTGTAGGCGCATTCTTCAATCCAAACGGAATTACGGTGTACTGAAAACAACCCCACTTAGTCGCGAAGGTTGTCTTGCTTCTATCCTCCGGCGCGATTTTGATTTGGTGGTACCTAGAGAACCCATCAATGAAGGAATATGCTTCCTGGCCACCTACATTATCTAACAATTCATCTGTGAACAGACAGGGAAAGGATCATGCACACAAGCGTTATTCAGTTTTCTGAGATCCATGCATATCCTTATCTCATCCTTCTGCTTTTTCTTTTCCACCACCATAAGGCTCCTTATCAGATTCTTTCACAGGCTCAATGATTCCTACCACTAGCATCTTGTCTAGCTCTGAGCGGACCTTCTCCTTGTATTTTGAATTGAGGTGGTAAAGCCTCTGCTTAACTGGCTTCCCATCGGTTGTTAACGTGATCTTCATCACTCCTAGGTCTCTGATTATTCCTTTTAGATATGTAAACTTGCTAGGGAATAAGTCTTGGTATTCATGGAGCAATTCAGTGACCTTATCCATTGTTACGTCGTCCTAGTAGTCTCCAATCTTTGCGAATTTGGGTTCTACCTCTGTGCCAATGTTCACTTGTTTTGTTTTCATTAGCGTGGTTATATCAGAGTTCTCAATCTGCGGTCCTTGAACCTCGTGGTAGCCTTCTGTTTCTAGAATTTTAATCTTCTGTGGATACTCATCCTAATATTCAGTAGTTACATTATAACATTCAAGCGCATGACTCAGCTGAGTAGCCCATTCAAGCTGAATTAGGTCTAAAGGATCCTCCAGTATCCTAAAGATGGCTACTTTCACCTCTTGTAGTGCCTCATCAATACTGTCAAACCCGTCCTCAAAACTAAATTTCATCATGAATCCTTTGTGTAGGATATCCTAGTCGCCTGTCCCATGGCGAAGCTCTATTTCTATTTACCAATTCATTGGGATAACATCCAGGGTATGATAGAACAGGTGCACCCACTCAGGTTGGGACTTTTCTCCATAAGCCTACGTCCATTTGCTCAGATGCACACACAGATCATTCTTCCCATCGTACTTATCTATCAGTCACACCTTAGGCTTCTCAAGTTGTGTTCTCATCATCCTCCTACATTCGCGCCAATCATCAAAGCTTCCCTTCTATGTACCCCACCATCTTGTGGGCGTAACACGGAGTGCCTAGTCCAAGGTCTGGAAGCATTGAATTTCTAGTATCTCCCTTTCAAATGCATCCAAAGATATCTATCTCATTTAGACCATCATCAATAGGCAGATTTCTGGCCTCTAACGACACACAACGCAGTGACCGGGTCATCATGTTGCAATTCATCTTAGTTACTTCGTCTAACAGATTCTGCCAGTGTTCTATTTCCTCATCGAAATTTGAAGTGCAGGAACTCTCGCGACCCCATGTAATCCATCCATCCATGGTGGTATTCACCCTATCTTTGTCTCACATTTTTATCTTATAGATGTAGTCCAGATCATCATCACTCTCATAATTGCAGACTGGTTCTGTATAGCATGATCCTTCAGAAGGATATAGGGGTATTATTACGTGCAGTGATTTCTTCTCAAAGATCATATTTCACTTCTTATGATTGATTACCCCGTTCATATCAGTAGCCCAGTCAATTCCCAGGAGCGCAGGGTAGGGACTGCTATCATCCACTATCTCTATTACTTCAAAATCCGCCAACGCGCTCGCTCCCTCAATTTCCATGTTCACCCCTTACAGCGGCCCCATGTGAATGATTTTCTGCTGATTCACCATTCTTAGCTGAATCGGAGACCATTACAGTGCAAGTCTTCCCATTCGCTCCCAAGTCTACTTTGGTAGGACATTCGCATTTGGTCCCAGGTCCAAAATGACTTGATCCATTTCACACTCTCTTATTTGTGCAGTCAGTCTCATCTCCCATCCCGTGCTTGTTTTATGCTTGCCAATTTTTTGTACTATGCGTGGCTCACCTAGTGCAGTCCCAACACATCTATTGATAAGTTCTTGTAACTATTTCATAGCCTTACTGTCACACAGTAACCTCATACAGGTTTCCAGGAAAGTTGTGAGCATAGAAGGGTCCATCTCCGGCTCAAGCTTATCCTTGCTTCCTGAGGTGGAGACCTCATCGAAGGTCTTCTTAGCTTCCATTAAGGCTTCACGAGTGCACTCCAAGTCAAATTCAACCTCTTTTGTCAGGGCTTTGCAAACCCATGTACTGTCATCTGGTTGTTTCCCCTTGTCATACCCTATCACGATCCCACTCCTGAGCACTATTTTATGTTCAGATCCTCCTCATGCAGCTTAGACCTCATCATATACAGGTTTTGAGTCGGCGGAGGTGGTGCCGCCCCTTTGTCTCGTATCCTAGCTATCAGCGTAGGACAATATTTTGTTTCATGATTAAACAGTGTGTAATACTTGCATGATCGACACGTTGGATTAGTGCAATCACGGGCATAGTGTCTTGGTCCTCCGCAATTGTATCAAATCAACTGTCATCGACCTCTACCAGGTCCTCCTCCACCTCAGCCTCGTCCGTAACCCTGAAATCCTATTCGCATCTTTCTTGCATCCTGGTTGAGGGGCTGCATTTTAGCCTAAACCCTATAGGCGAGAGTTCTATCCATCATCATTTCATAGCTCTTGCAAATACACTCATCATGTCCTACCAACCTACAAAAGTCACAGAATAGTTGTTGCGATGCTTGTACATACTTTTATAGCAAGTGACAGTTATCCATGGCATGTCTTCCAACTACCTAACAGATAGCGCACCATAATGGAGGCCCCACGTTAGGTCCCACTTGAGCTTCTGTCCTTAAAGCCATCATTCATCCCCCTGCAAGGTAATTTGCAAAAACTGGGCAATGATCTTTGTCATGACCCTGACTCTTGCATTTCAAGCACCATACTTCCTCGCATATCTCTGGTTGAACCATCCTATCTTGCTTTAGACCTTGAATCTCAAGGCATAGATTCTTCAGCTACGCATGGATCTGATGAACTCCTAGATTAGGATCTTTCATCAGAGTCTCATGTAGTCTCATGGAAATCTCCAAGGCCTCTGCCTGTATTGTTATCTTCTTTTGTGACAGCGCACTCCTGAAGTGTGGTGGTAATGAAGCCACAAACCACTCGCAATGTTGTCCATTTGTAAAATTCATGTTGGCTTCGTGGATTGTACATTTCAACCTCTGATCTAGTTCCCAAGGCATCTCATCTGGTTGCATCGTGATCTCTTTGAATCCCACAATCAACTACATCTCAGATTTAGGGCTATTAAATTCCCTATTTAGTGTTGCCTGGATGTTTTCTACTCCAGCATTCGGGTTATCGTTAGAGTACTTAATATACCAAGTTAGTGCACAATCTTGCAGAGAACTAACCAATGTTGCCTTCTTTATGTGATCATTTGTAACACCTTGAGCTTCCCATACAACCCTCACAACGAACCAAAATTGGTCTAGGTCCTCATTTCCCAAGCCTTTGAACAAAGAAAACTTCCCTATATTTTCCATATTGTACTGCAGTGGAGGTTGAGGTGGTACAGGTGAAATTGGAGGCGATGGTGGTGAATTCAGAGCTAGTGTGGGTGGAGGTGGTATTCGTGGGAATCCTTGTCTTATTAACTGAATAACACTTCGAGGAGAAACCTTCGCTATCACTTCTTCGTCCCTTCGCGGAGGTGAAATTAAGGGGCTATACTCTGGACCCTTATTTCCTTCGTTTCTGTAAATATTTCCATTTCACATAGTCCCGAACATCAAGGTAGCTGCATAACCTGTTTTTTGCACAACAACATTTTAATCCATGTATTCAAATATTTTTACTTACTTACCTCGCGGCCCTTTGAAAAGCATCACTCCACGTCGCTATAGCTAACTCAGGTGTCGACCGCGAATTCAGTAACAAATCCTCCCATGACACGATCGAGCCAATGATCGATAGTGCGGGCAATCTTATCCTCCAATGCTTCCAACCTTTGCACTAGCTCTAGGGTCCACACAATAGGATCGTCAAGTTTCCATATTCCTTGGCTATCTGCTAGCTTCGTGATCCATTTGTATAGCTCAATAGGGAAAGAGCAGAAAAAGATCTCATTGATCTATATATACAGGTACTGGTCCAACCACTATTCCTTTGTCAGTCGTGGGTTTCTGTTCTCCTGTGCCGTTAATTCATGGATTTTTTTATCCAACCAGTCTTCAATCTCCTTCTTAGTTGGAGTCCAATGATACGACATCACACATCTCTTATGCAAAGTCCGGCCCGAGCAACGGAACCATTCGTTGGCTTGAGGGGGCCTAACCCAGGTTCAATGTTAATTATCCAAACAAATCCCTACACTACTGGCCCTTTCGACATCAACCCACAGAGCGTAGACTGAAGTCTCACTCGAAGCAATATGGGGGGACGGTGGAACCAAGTTTCCGCACCCTTGAGATGGTTGTGATGTCGTTTGATCTCTCCTATCCCTGCCTTCATGTAGGTGATCTCACTCTAGGGCTCATAAGACAAACCCTCTATTCCGGCCTTCAATACCTTCACAAAAGTATACGATCAACCTTCGCACATTCCTAACCTGGGGCTGAGGCATTTTCGCGCAGCTATGGCAGCATATCGTGCAAATCCCTCAACTATCCTAAGTGTTTTTCTTATCTTGCCGAATACTTAAAGTATCACTGCATAAGGAGATATTCGTGATTGCATTCAATTATTCAATGTAATTGCATTCATTCACGCACCATATAAGCATAATAAAGGAACTTCATACACAAAAATATCCAAACACATCAACATAAAAAATGCACAGAAATTGCAAAATAACTTCTTTTATTAATATATTTCAAGTATTACAGACTCAGTTCACCCTGCACACATAGTTGCAGGGGTTTGCACACTCAGTTGCAGACTTCTACCCTAGGCCTTTGCGCACTCAGCTGCAGAGCCTCTACCTAAGATACAACCCAAGACTTAGACTTCTTGCTCTAAGCTTTGACTCTCTTCCTCATGATATCCTTCTAACTACTTAGAGCTTATCTCTTTTTATCAATCCCATTGTTCGCGAACCATGGGTGGATCTCTTAGAGCCGACATTACATTTCCAAAATAAGGGAAAATAACCCTATGACTCTTTAACATCTACGCGCTCTGTGACCACAAAATGATGAGTCTTCACACTTGGATTACAAAATTTGACCAAAATATGGGCTTTTAGCCCCAAAACTACCCTTGGGGGACCCCGCGCCCAACATGGGAACACAACCATTGCTCCACTCCCACCGACCCTAGTCAGTACCCTAGTCAAGTTGCCTGCTTCACCTCTCTGCGCAGGAATCCTTTCTCTTCTTTTTCCTTTGTATTTTTTTTGAAAGAGGATTGTGGATAAGAACTTATTTATTTTTGGGGTGGAAGATGGATCCCGACTTATTGAGATCAGAAGAGGTTGTTCCTTCATAGAAGCATGTAAGAATTCTGATTCAGGTTTGCTCGTTTAGATTTTCCCCTTCACTCTTTCTATTCGTTGGATAAGCTTGAACACACAAAGCAGAAGATGGCATGGGGTTTCCCTATTTGGACACAGGTTCATGGTTTGGCCATGGATTCCCTTACAGATGGATCATATTTTCCATCGAGACTTTTGTTATCCTCCATAATGTCCCAGGCTAAGAGGAATCGACGGAGGTAACCACAGACCAAGCTTTTAGTTTGGTAGTTATCCCTACCAAACCAGAGAAGGATTTCTCTATGGAATCACAACCAACAGATAACTGAGATGTAAAGGATTTTAGGCTAGATATCTAAGCTCGGGTAGGTTTTGGAAAATTTAGGGTTTTGTTGCTATATAAGGGAGAAAAACCAAGTAGCTAGGTCAGAGGGAGCTAAGTCTAGGCTTTGAGAATCAGATTTGCAGAGATGTAATGGGGCAAGGTAGGCACACACTTTAGCATTTTAGGGTTGCCATTGTGTATATGGGAGATAGGTAGGGTTTTCTAAACAAGCATGGGTCTCATGAATTCGTTTATATCAAAATAAAAATGAATAATAATGTGAACACTTCTCCAAAATATAGCATTACATGAATGAATTATGTTTATTATCTTAGGAAACAAGCACATGAAACATGAAACTGGAAATGAAAGATACAATACATTCAAACTTATGATCACAGAAGAAAAAACACTGTTAAAACACATACCACAGGAATCCCACTACAATAGATGCAAAATCTATCTTTTGACTTCCAAAAATGTCAAATACATGCTACAATGGTTCTCTCCTCAAATGTCCAACCCCTGGAAAATGATTCCCTTCCATCTTATATAGGAAAATTCAACATATGACATCTCACCAGGTTGAAAATTCTATTCAAGTCTCATCATAACTGGCTTTGATGAGTCCTCACTAAAAGCTAGGATATTTGAGACAGTTTCCACAATTTAGGCTAAAGTTTAGGAGAGCATATCTCCTCATTAATTAAAATTTTCCTCATAAAGTGAGGCCAAAACCAACTAAGAAATATAAAGTAACATTTTTTTTTGAAGAAGTCGGTTGCTATGCATTATATTGAAGAAAAAAAAGGGGGATTTCAATCCACTGATACATATGTTATGCAAGCTAAAAAAAGCTCAAAGGGTTTACAAAAAGAAGCGACCCCTTTGTTTCTTAGCTTGCTTTGATTGCTGCTTCTAAACACAAAACTACTATAGATTCGAACAAAGGATGATGACAAAAAGATACATTTGAAATACATTTAGTCAATCATGATATGCTGTATCTGACGAGCAGTTGATTCTTCCGGGTTCTCATCCCTGCCTTCTTGTTTGACTCTGGAGGAGCTTGAGGCTGCCCCTTTGTTGTATTTTTCCATCATGTAGTGCAAAATGGAGATTGATTCTTCTACGTGCCCACAACGATTTGTGAGTAGCCTGAACTGTTCTTCAAGAGAGGTCGCCTTATGCATAAAGAGCTAGATTTCAGCTTTGTATTTTTCTGTGTTGATACGATCTTGCTCGAAGATCCTCCGGCCTTGTTCCTTAAGCTGTCTATCATGCTCTTCTAGTCTACCTTCCAGTAAAGATTGCTTTCTGTCAAGTAAGGACTGCTGGGTCCTAATTTCGTCCATCTCTGCTTGCAGGTCTGCGCAGTGGAAGCAATCTTCGCTGCGCGCCATAGTGGAGTGGATTTTGCAGGAGAGAGAGTTGGTGAAGGTAATGCGATAATGAGCGGGAATACTCAGGGTAGGTGAGATCTGACAGATACTAAGTGCGTTCCCAAAACAGAGATGAATTCCCGCAGACAGAGCTTCTGCTGTGAGTGAGATAAAAGAAAGAGAGGGCGATTCCTTAGAAGTCGCTGAGAGGAGACAAGGGAAGGGGGGATCGAATAAGAAGGGAGAATCAAGGGCGCTGAGGGAGTGGGGGGAGCAGAGCAGCTCAAAACCGGAGGGAGCCGAGAGGGTGGAGTTAAGGAGAAAAGAGCGAGCCGGGTGCTGCCAAGGATAGGAGTGTTCAGATTGTCGAAGGGAGAAAGAAGGAGGGCAGGGAAGCGTGGAGGTAGGAGAAACAGGGAGGACTGAGCGTGCAGAGGGCGACCAAGGGAAGGAGGTTAATGGGAGCAGGATGAGAACTGTCACGGATGAGAAACAACGAACATCAACAGCCCTGTTTTTCCTGAGGTTCACCTAAACAGCAAACAAAGTGAAATATAACAACGAGAGATACAAGCTGATGAAGGAAAGCGATACCAGAGTGTGAGCTTCGATCCTTCTGCTGCGGTGGCTATGGCTGCTATCTTCTAGACGAGAAGTGAACTCTGCTCCATGCTGAGCGTTGTTGGTGGCTTTTAAAGAGCAGCTTGGGTAGGGGTGGAATACCCAAAACAGGGCTGGGATCACGAGATGCGTAAGGCACTGATCCTGATCCCTCAGAAGGTCCATAACGTCTGCGCATCCAGACCTGATGCCGGCTATAGAATGATTAATTTTGACTGAGTAACCATAAGTTACCTTCTTCGAGGTCCTGATTCGATGGATTGGAGGCTGTCTGTTTTTTGGCAGATTTCCTTCTGCTGTATAAAGTATGCCCCTCGCACAGATGAAGAGAGTGCGAATTTGGGCAAAAAATTGATTTTTCTGAGTCATGGAAGAGGATGAAATTCCTCTCTATCCTTGCACTTTAGAAGACCTTCATGTTTTCCAACCGCCTTGTTAGCATATTTATCAGCTTGCGTGTTTAGATTGCGCAGAAGATGGTAGAATTTAACGTCTTCAAAATTGGCAAGGAGCATTTTGATACGGTCAATATGTTGCTGTAGACTTCTGTTGGGAGAACAGAGGTAGTAGTTCATAAGTCGGATTATGATTGAGGAGTCTCCAAAGACAAGTGCTTTTCTGATTCCCAATTTTTTTAATTGAATTAGGCCTTGATAAAGGGCTAGAGCTTCAGCTAGATTGTTGGATTTCCTTCCCAGGCTCCATTCATAGTTGCAGATTTCCTTGCCATGTTCATTTGTGATCACTCCTCCCGCGCCTGCTTGTCCAGGATTGGACTTGGAAGCTCCATCAAAATGGAGAGTTGGATAGTGACTCTTTTGTATCCACATATTGTATTCACTTTCTGGGCGTCTGATCTCCCAGTCCTTCACTTTGATTTGTTTCTGATTGTTGGATTTCTGGGTTTCTTGAAGCTGTCCTGGTCTGTCTAGAATATGCCTGAGAACTGATCTTTCCTCGACAGAATAGTCTACTGCTTGGATTCTCCCTTTGTAATTTGCTGCTATTGTCTCTTGTGCCAATGTGTGGGCTTTATTGCAAGTCATCCTTACATTGCTGTCCTTGTTTTGAAAGATCTTCTTATTTCTTGTGAGCCATATTTTCCAAAGGAGGTTAAGAGGAATTATGGCCCAGATTCTTTTTACTATCTTACTTCCCTTCTCTTTCCAGGGGCAGTTTTTCCTCCATGCATGGATTGTTTCAGGAATGCTTTGATGAGGTTGCCAATTTGTGTTGCCCAAGGAGGACAGACTGATCCAACATTGTTTGGCAAAGGGGCAGTCCAGAAACAAGTGATGAATAGTTTCCTCAGCTGAACAGCAGTTGGGGCATCTTGAGGGGCCAATAATCCCTCTCTTTTTTAAGTTTTCAGCCGTGAGCACTTTTCCTTTTAGCAGCAGCCAGTTGAAGAATTTAACTTTGGGGATGGCCTCCAAATTCCATATTATCCGCCAGTGATTCCATGTAGGGATCTGATGGATTTCATTGCAGATATACTGATATCCAGATTTGATTGTATAGTTGGAGCCTGTGGGATCCCACCTGAACCCGTCTGTTGCTCCTTTTCTAATGGGAGCTCGGTTCTGGAGGTTATTTTGAAGAATTTTGAGACTTGGTTCAAGGACAGGAGGAATGGGTGGAAATTCCCATCCGATCCATGCTCCAGTATTATCATCCCACTTCGAAATTTGGTGAAGATTCTGGATACCTTTACAGTTGAGATGATGGATGATGGGAATTGCTTCGTCAATTGAATTTAAGGGAGGGAGTCCCATTATTTTGTTTGAGGCAAAATCAATAGAGTCTCCTCCTCTTGGAACCTTCGAAATGTTGTGACTTAGATGGGGAATGGCTTTCTTACAGAGCTGCCAAATTTTAGTAGCCTCTCTTATGGGAATATCAGTTTCCAGAAGATTTTGCCTTTTGCTGCTAAGGTATTTACATTCAAGAACCTGTTTCCACCAAGCTATGGGCTCGTTGATCAGCCTCCAAGAAATTTTGATTCCAAAGGCCAGATTTAAGATTTTGGGAGATCTTATTCCCAGTCCTCCTCTGTCCTGGGATTGTATTACCCTTTTCCAACTAACCAGATTGAACCTATTTTTCTCTTTTTTGCCTCCTTGCCATAGAAAGTTTCGGATGGCGATTTCCAGCTTGTAATGAAAAGACGCTGGAGCTTGGTAAAGAGTGAACCTATAGAGAGGGAGAGAAGAAATACCTGATTTAAGGAGAATTATTCTGCCTGCTGGGTTGAGCCATTGAGTTCCCGATTGGTGAATCTTCCTCTTGACTTTATCTAGGATTTCATTCCAAGTGTTAGCCTTTAATGGCCCCATACTCACCGGCATTCCAAGATAGGTGAAGTGGTCCCAATTTACTTTGTGATCGACTCCAAATATGTTGGCTATACTGTGAGCAGTTTGAGTGGAGATGTTCCAGCTATAGATGCAACTTTTCTGATAATTGATCTCTCCCCCTGAGAACTCCATAAATTTGTCAAGGAGGGCTTTGAATCGTTTTGCAATAGTAGTGGAAGCACCCCCTATCAGAAGGGTGTCATCAGCGAATTGGGAGTGGTTGATGTTCTTGACTCCATTCCCATATTTGATGCCTGAGATGAGACCAACTCTTCTATTGTAGTCTAGCGCTCTGCTAATAGAATCAGCCATCAAGATAAAGAGGTAAGGGGAGAGAGGGCATCCCTGCCTTAACCCTATGGACGATTGGAAGGCATCACAAGTGCGCCCATTGATCAAGGGAGAAATCCAAGGGTCAGAAATACAAGCTGCGATGGTGCTGATAAAGGATGAGTTAAATCCAATTTTCCTCAGGACAGCGAACAAGAAGGAATGTCTTACTCGATCAAAGGCATTAGCTAAGTCGAGCTTGAGGACAAAGCCTTTCTCTTGTCTTGAAATGCTAGAATGGATGGCTTCTTGAATGAGGATTATTGAATCATGGATTTGTCTATTGGAGAGGAAACCTCCTTGATTTTCAGAGATGAGAGAAGGAAGGAGGGGCTGGAGCCTGGATGCTATGATTTTTGCAAAGATTTTATAAGAAGTATTGCATAGGGATATAGGGCGAAACCTGGAGAAGGTAGTAGGCTGGGTTTCCTTGGGGATAAGTGCAAGGAAAGTGGAGTTCGTGAAGCCTCCCATTTTCTTTTTCTTTGGATTCCCCTCAGCATTTTAGCAAGATCTTTTTTGATTAGATACCAGAAATCTCTATAGAAATTAATTGGAAACCCATCTGGACCTGGAGACTTGTCCGGCTGTAAGGTCCAAATGGTTTTTTTGATTTCTTCCTCCGTGATTTCCTGGTTAAGACTGTCATTCATCTCTTGCGATATTCCTTTTGGGAGATACTGTAGCAGTTCTGAGTAGTCAGTCTCTTCATGATTTTCTGAGAGTAACTTTTTGAAGTGAAGAGAGGCTGCTCTTTTAATAGCTTCTTGGTCATTATGCTGGCTGCCATTGCAATCTGTTATTGAAGTTACGTTGTTCCTTATCTTCCTGACTGTTGCCTGCTTGTGAAAATATGCCGTGTTTTTGTCTCCTTCTTTTAGCCACAATTGTCTTGACTTAATTCTCCATTTTATTTCCTCCTCTCTCTTAGTGCGCATTAACTGTCCTTGTGTTTCCCATTCCTCTTTTTTCAACTGAGGGGTGAGCCCTTGTTGCTCTATTTGGTTTTGAATCTTATCCAATTCTTGCTGTAAATTTTTTTTTATTTTTTCAGGCTCTTTATAACTGATTTTGGCCCAGTCTTTTAGAGCTTTCCTTGTATTTTTGATTTTCATTTCCTAGATATAGTTGGGGGAGCCTTCAACGTGCTGCTTCCAAGTCCCTTCTATTATGTCTACCGCCACAGCATTATTTCTCCAGAGAGGATTATACCTGAATGGAATCAGTCCTAGATGAGCATGGGAGTCCAGCGTTAGCATGATTGGGAAATGGTCCGAGACTGAAGAATTGAGGACTTTGGAGTGGGCAGCAGCAAAGGTGGACAGCAAGGAGATATTGACTAGAATTCTGTCTAGTCGTTCCATGATATTGCCTGGCCCCAACCTTCTGTTATTCCAAGTAAATTTTCTATTTTTAGGGACGATGTCCATCAGTTCATGATCAGACATTATTCCCTCAAGCTGATTTCTACAGGGATCGTGAAGAAAGTTGCCCCCTCTTTTTTCATTAGCATGAAGGACTAAGTTTAAGTCCCCTGCTAGAATAATATTTGGATTTTGTTCCTTATTTATGTCTTCTTTCAATTCTTCCCAACATTGTTCCTTTCCTCTAAACTGATTGGGAATATAAACGTTGTAAATAATGAGATCACAGCTCTCATCTTTGTGGACTAAATTAATCTTTAACCAGTTTTGATTGAGAGAAAAAGACTTACAATCCCAGAGATGGCTGCTCCACATGATCGTAACTCCTCCTGAAGCTCCTCTAGAGTCGTTGTTGATCCCTAAAAAAATTTTTTGAGCGTCAACAATTTTCTGCATATCACTTTGACTCTGTTTGGTTTCTTGGAGTAAAATAACGTCAGGCCTTTCTGATTGGAGCAGATCTCGAAGGGCAGCTGATTTGGAGGGGTGCCCCATACCCCTACTGTTCCATGACAGAAGCTTCATCATGGGACATTTGTTCGCAGAGGTGCTCGCCTCTCATGGTCTTTTCCTGATGATTCTGTCTCTTTAGATCCTGTGATGAAGGAGTCCATTGGAGTTTGAAGTCCAAGGGCTATATCTTTTTGAGTGTTCTCTTCACGATGTTGCTTTGCTGTTTTCTGCCCTGGTCCTAATTTCTTGTGTAGGTCACTAGATGCACCAATATCCTTGGAAGAGCTTCTTGTTGTTCTGGGGGGGGGAGGATCCGAGGCGGGCTGAGAGAGAGACAAGGGAATTTTTGAAAGGTCAGACTCAAGGGGAGGATTTTCAGGGGGGGTTTCTTCAGAGGACAAAATGAGGAAGGGGTTGGATGTTGAAGGGGAGGGGGGGTCAAGGGAAGGGTTGGAGGGAAGGGAAGAGGAGGGCGGGTTGGGAGGGAGGGAAGAAGAGCCTGGAATATCAGATGAGGGAGCAGATTTGGATGAGGGGGGTGCTTTCTTTTTTTGACAGTTTCCCATTGATCCCCATGGTCTTCTGAGTCCAGGTTGGTAACCTTAGAGCATCTGTTAGTGAAATGACCATATTCATGACATACCTTGCATTTAAAGGGGATTTGCTCGTCGTCGAGTTGCTAAATGTAGCTCCACTCGTCCACCTTTAGCTTGATGGCCTCCGGCAGACCTTTCCCGAGATCCACTTCGACACAGATCCTCGCACAAGCTTGCATGTTGTCTTTTGGTTCACTTCTGTCAATATATTTTCCAACAGCATTCCCTATTGCTTTGACAGATTCGTCTCCCCAGCAGTGTAAGGGCAGATGAGGAAGACGGACCCAAACAGGAACTGCGTTGGGGATGTCGAGCTCGGGATCGAAATCAGGGGTCCATTTGTTGAGATATAACCCTCGTGAGTCCATGAAATAGGGCCCGTTCCTGAATATCAGGTCTTTGTCTTCTTTGGTTTCAAAGTGAAATGTATAGTAAACCTTTGCCACAGAATCGAATCGAGATCTTTCCCTGATTTTTATCGGACCAATTTCGTTCCACCCATCGCTGCACTGTTTTTGGAGAGGGCCACAATCCTGTGAATTGTCCTATGAGACCTTTTTCCGCAAGAGACAAGGCTGCCATTCGAGGAAGAGATGGAGGCAGCTGCACTTCTTGAATTACATCCAGCTTCTTGACGAATTTTGAGGTTGATGGTTTAGGGCGAGCAGGGGGAAGGGATCTTACCAGGGCAGAGAAGGCTTTCTCCGCATCTCCAAGGGGGGGAACAAGAGTAGCCATGGCTGCCAAGACCCAGAGACAGGCCTCGCAGCCCAGGCCGAGGCGACGGCGTCGAGCAGCAGCAGGGTAGTCGGCTAGGTCTTCAGCTCCGCGCGCGCGATCCGACAAAGAAAACTTTACTTTCCGTAGATTAGTCAAGAAATATAAAGTAACATTAATAGATAATAAAAACTCAAATTTTCCATCATTTAGTACTCAAGAGGTTACCAGACCAAATGGGTCACACCAGAACCAGAAGGGTCATGCCAGTTAGCAAAAAGGTCACACCAGCATGTAGCAAAACAGGAAATTTTGTAGAAGGGTCCTGTCTGTTCGAAGAAATTTTTAGGTATCTTTCCCAAGTCAAAATCAAAATATGAAAGAATGGTAAACTATATTTTTCCTTCTAGTTTCTATAGCATCTTGAAGTTTGGAAAATGAACCATGGGAAGGCCTTCAAAAACGCATTCTCCCAACCTTACTCAGAAGCACCACATCAGTCCAAATTTAGTGGCAGAGAGGTGAAAAAGGTGAGGTTTTTTGAGTTTATGATCAAAATGGGAATCCTTCATGTAAAACTAGGATTAGATTTGGCATTTTCTCATCATAATTAATCCATCCATGTATAAAATATCTCATTTGGGTGTCCAGGGAAAAAGGGTCGTGCCTCAGTGCGGCGCTTCTATGTGCCTTTTCCTGCAAAATTTCAAAAAATTCCAAATTTCTCGAAAACTTTAGAAATTTGTTCCTTGGCTATTATGGAATATAAGCTAAAAATTCTTAGATGTTTTAGCCACCAATTTCACTCTCTTACCCCTTTTTCTTGATTCTCTTTGCTTATCCTGGACCACTTTTAGTTTAGTTTTCAATTTCTCTTGATTATAATTTGTGCAATCTGATTTCTTGTTTGTTAGTGATGGGCCATGTGCCTCAATATATGATTGTCCCTATTAGCTCTGTCAAGAAGCTTCTCTAGATGGTCATTTACTTTGTTGAGCCAATATTCCCTGTCTTCATTGATCTCCATAACTATTATGTCTTCAAGACTCAAATCCTTATTCAGTAGGTTTTGGTCTTTCTTCCTTCTACAATTTTCGTTTAAGGCCCTTTGTCCCAGGCCTCTTACTCCCAACCTCCCTCTCTTTTTCATCTTTCTCATCATGCCCCAACACTACCTTTAGACTCTTGCATACTAGTTTTGAACAAATCTTTTTCTAGATGTAGCTGCTTTGTCTTCAACTGCTCATTTTCTTGCTCAAGGAAGGAAATGACGAATTTGGCTCTTTCCACATTGTCCAAAAGCTCCCTGATCTGAGAATCCTTCTCTCTGATAACTATTTCAGGTTTTGATGATCCTCTTGGGACTCCAATTCCACTATCTGTATGTCATGATGGATAGCCTCCTCACCCTGCAAATGTAATCCATGTTGTGTTGGTGTAGAAGGCTTGGCCCCTTCCACAATCTATGAAGAAAACATAAGCATTTTCCCTCTTTGATATGTCTTGGTTACCTTAGGTCTAAGTTCCTCTGAAACCTTTGCCTTCTTTCTTGTTGAACCATGCTTCATATACCTTGTGAACCTAGGCCCTGATGATGTTCTTTTTACTAGGAGAAATAGTGGGACTAATGACAAGGAACCTTTAATTTATCCAAAAAGGTTTCCTAAGTGATTTGCTTAATTGAGGGCTAATGCATAACCACCATCTTGATCATGTTATGGTGAAACAAATTTGTGATATGAGGTTGTCCCCTGGTGTGAATTGTTTCAATCACATTCACCACACTCTTAGACAAGAAATTTCACAGATTAAGTGTTCTTGTAGAGGTGAAATGCATAAGTAACCTAACATGATACCTGTATAATCCAAAGAATCTACCTTCACATGTAAAATACTTCATGATAAGCTTCATTAGAGGGGAATACTTTTTAAGAATATGTGTAAAAGGAAAAACATGTTCAGAGGTCTCTCTAACATTAGGTTTTAGGAACATATTATAATAATCAAGGGACAATTCCTACCTTTGAATGAGGTGTCACCGTGATTTGGAATACCTATGGTTGAAGAAATAATACCTGCTGAGGCAAAGAACTCAATACCTGCTATGGCAGCTTTATCTATGTTGAAATTTTGGGCAAAGATGCTCATCAAAGGGGATATGGGAACCAAACATTGCAACCTACTCACAAAACTTCATACAACCAACATTTCTGAAACATTTCTGGGTAAATGGAGAAGCATTGATTTCTCTCAAGATGGATGGCTCAAACCTTGAATGATGTCCTCCCTTGTGCACTTTCTTTTCACTCTCTTGCTCACTCTCCATTAAATTTGTTAAATGGTAAAACACTAGCCAGATGATGTTGATAAAACTGAAGTGGAAGTTTTCTCAAGGTGAAAATGTAATCGAAGGCTAGGGTTTGATGAAATCAATGGAAAATGAGTGGTGGAATGATATGAGATTTTACATTTAGGGTTTTCTAGATGATAGATCACAGTGGTAAATCAGTAGAAGCTAGGTTTATTCACCAAGAATTTGTTGGAGAGAAACCCTGAGAAACAATCAATTCACATTGAGAAAAATCTTTGAAAGGACGGTGTAGATGCCCACTTATTGTTTGCAGAAGCTTTAAGAGTCCTTGAGTGATCTTTGGAGATTTGAAGAAGTCGAAAATCTCCTTAAAAACAAGAAGAAAACCCCTGTGGGTTGATCTAGCTTAGAAAGGTCATGCTTCCTTAAAAGAGTCGCACTTCTGGACAAATGGGTCGTGTCACTTCACAAAAGGGTCGCAATTCACTTCAGAAGGGTCGCAATTATGTCAAAAGGGTTGCATTTTTGCACAAAAGGCTTGCATTTTCTCAAAAGGGTCACATTTCACTAGGAATACAATTAAAAAAAATCAAATTTCACAAAGTTTTTCTCCTGCACAATAATAACTAAGATATGCTTGGAAATTTGAAAGTGAAAATGAGTTAGAAAATAACTCCTCTTATCATTTTACACTCAAATTGGGGCCCTTGATACTTTATGATCTCTGATATTTGAAACTTGGTCACTTTATGCCCTTTTTGAGACATTGAACCTTTTTTAGACATTGAACTGCATCCTTTGAAACTTATAGCCTTGAAGTAATTATTACATATGAAAACATAAAATTACACTTGATATCAAATCTATTAAAGAAACTTGCTTATTACCACTCCTCCTTTGTCGGATTTTTATGCATGGAATGAGAGTTTGGTGATTGTGAAATCCTAATGACCTAATGGAGGTAATGAGCATAATGAAGACCATGATTGCATGACTAAAGTGATGACGATGATATTTTCAATGATAGCACATCCAACTGAGTGATGGTAGTGACCGGACATGGAAATCTTGAAGGAGTGGAAATAATCCTAGACACGCTAACCAGTGACCAAAGTTTTTGCATGGAAGACTTCGTGAAATGACAAAAACTTGACCTTAAACCCTAATGGACATTCTAAAAGAGAACATTTGATCACTAGTGGAAGGAAAAAGTGATCGACACTAACAATTGCATCGGCCAAAAGTTGCAACCAAGCGTAGAGAAGAAGGACACAGGACTGGCCAAGTGCTGCAGTGTCACAAGGCTCCTAAACTTTAGCCACATACTTATTCAAAATCAAAAACATAGTGTAGGACAACACTTATTTAGAAAATTAAATGACAAGACATCAAAATAAAACAAAGAAAAATGAAGCAAAAACAGCAAAGAAAAACAATAGAACAAGAAATAAACAAACTATGTACATAGTGTGGGGTGCAACCCCAGATCATTGAAAATAACATTTTAAATATTGGCCATTGATAGAAAGGTTGTCAATCCTCCAGTTAAGTGATTGAAGACAATATGTGTGTTGGCGAATATTTTTGTGAACCGTGAAAGGACCAATCCATAGGGACGGGAACTTCGTGTGTTTGTATTTCTCTTCATGGGATTTATCCCTCTTCAAAACTAAGTCACCCACACTGAAATTGGTGTTCCCTGTAGACTCTCTGTTGAACCATATCTTGATATGGTTATGGTGGAGTGAACATTTTTATTTTTCTTTCATCTATTCTTCCAGTAACTTGTGTAATGTATCCATCCTACGTTTAACTAATAAACACGGCTTGCCTTGGGATTCTTGGGAGAACTAGAGGGCAGGCAAGTAGATATTTGGTGGGAGGATGAATTCTTTCCCATATAGCAAGAAGTAGGGGGAGGTGTTAAAAGTGGGTTTGGGTGTGACACGATCAGCCCAAAGAGCATTCACCAAAGCGGAGTGCGAATTTCATTGTTAAGAGTAAATGGTATTTTTTATAATAAGAATCAGATTTTTGTTTGTAGATTCGGTAATACCATTTCCCTACGGGTTGTATTTAACTGAATTCTTTAACACAATAGCATATTGCAATGAAAAATCATACAAATTCAATGAATAAAAGTAAGTTGCATTGTCAAAAACAAGTGATACAGGAATGCCAAACCTCAAAATGATGTTTTGTTGTAGGAATCTGACGACTTCCTGGTCATTCACTTGTTTGAGCAGAACTGCTTCTGTCCACTATGTGAAGTAATCTGTAGCAAGTAGGATGTAGCGATGTTGCTTTGATGAATGTGAGAAAATCTCCTCAATGTGTCCAAGCCCCACTGTTGGAATGGTTCATCCACTGCAATAGGCTATAATGGGGTTGCTCACCTTCGTTGTCCGTCAGATCATCACTGATAGACCGGGCACTTGTAGGCATAAGCATGTGCATCTTTGAACAATGTGGGCTAGTAGAAACAAGCTCTCATGATTTTGTACATTGTTGTATTACCTGTGAAGTGACACTTGGCCGGTCCATCATGCAGATCATGTAATACTCTCTTTGAATCCTATGCTTCCAGGCACTTGAGCAAAATTCAATTGTGGTGCTTTCTGTAAAGCACTTTGTGCACCAACTAGGAAGATAAGGCTTTCATTCGAAGTGCCCTCTTCTGCCACATAGAGAAGTCAAAGGTCCTAATTTCGTACTAGCGCACTTATTTGTACCAAGAGTTACTGTCCGAAGTGGGGGGTGCTTGCTCCACATTGTACATGTCAATTTCTTGCTCCCAACCAGCAATCTCTTCTTCGTCCTCTTGTGCATGCACTGCTTCTGATGCAAGTTTGAAAATATCGTGACCCTTGATGGTGTGAACTAGATTGATATCAAGATCATACTCTTGCAGTCATGTCATCCAGTTTGCTCACCTTTCACCCAGCTCTTATTGAACAAACATTGACCTGACTGTTGGGTGTGACACAAAGACTATGCAACAATTCTTTAGTAGGTAGGGTCTGAAGTGTTTCACCTCCTTGTATACAGTGTATGCTTATTTTTCCATGGTAGGATAGTTGAGCTCTGGTCCCTGGAAGCTCATGCTCATGAAGGAGATGGGACGCTCGTTATTGAGCTCGTCCTTCTCGGTGAGAATTTCAGTTGAAGTGTTGGAAGTGAATGTGTAGAGAAAGAAATGTTTAGTAAAATCTGTGTTGTATAGTGCAAGTGCTTCTAATATCACCTACTTAATATGGGGAAATGCATCCTTTTCCTTCTTCCCCCAACTGTAAATTGCATCCTTCTTGATCATCTCTTTTATGGGTTTGACAATCTGTGCATTATCTGAGATGAACTTCTGGATTTGATCTTCCCCAAGAAGAACTACATGGATTTCTTATTAAGGGGACGAGGAATCTATTTGATGGTTCAAACTCAGTCTGGATCTACCTTGATCCGACTCTTGGCAATGATGTGCCCTAGGAGGTTACCCTCAGACACTACAAAGACACTCTTCTTAGGATTCGAGGATATCTCGTACTTGTGACATCGCTCAAAGATCTTCTTGAGATGGCATAGGTGGTATGACCATTTTCTAGAAAAAATGTTACATCACCAAGGTAGACCACCACGCTCTATCCAGTAAGCCCATGGAAGGTGATTTCCCCTGCGAGCTGAAAATTTGTGCCTATGTTTACCAGCCCAAATGGCATTCTTCGATAAGTGAACATACCCCACTTGGTATGGAATCTTTTTTTTAGTTTTTTAAGCTCTACTACCAGAACTTGATTGTATCTCAAAAACCCGTCTAATAGAGAAAGCATTTCTGCTCCAACTACTGTCTACAAGAAGTGTTCCATAGATGGCACATGGTAATTGTCTTTGTCTGAGGCACGGTTCAGATTTCGAAAATCAACACATAGGGGAATCTCCTCGGACTTCTTTCTGACAGGAACTAAGTTTGAAACCCATGTAGAATGATGAAATTTGTAAATGATCCAAGCATCCAACATCTTAGTTAACTCTTTCTGAATGAGGGGCTCCAGCAACGAATGTACTTTCCTGAGCTTCTGTTGAAACGGTTTGGCCCCTTCGTTGATTGGGATGATGTTTTGGATTATTTGTGTGTCATATGTTTTCAATTCATCGTACGTCCATGTGAATACATCATGGTACTTTCTGAATAGGCAGACAAAGGCTTGTTGCTCTTCCGATGTGCAACATATACAGAGATTCACGAACTTCAAATATTTGTCTGTTCTCATATTATTATTTTTGTGCTTCAGTGTGGAACTGTAGGTTTTAGTGTTCCTAGGTCCTTGGAAGCAGTTCTGCAAGTCATATAGCTTCTTGAGTGAAACCACACCCTTGGGGATGAGGTTGCATTTACTTTCATCAATTGTGTCTTGCAGAGACTTCTCGTGCTCGTCTTCATATATCGTTGTGTCCTTGAAGACGTCAATATTGGCCGTGAAATGCAGTATCTATTCATCATCACCAAAAAGACGTAAATTAGTGATTTTTTCAAGGATAGATGGCTTATACAAAATTTCAACAGACAATCTATCCCTAAGTGGTGTCATCCTAGCAGATGCATTTGTCAGAGCATCTATAGTTGTATTACACATTATTGGTACAGAAAAGATGTTAAAATCTTGGAATTTAAGTCACCATACCTCTTGTTGGTAACCCTTACGATGAGGTGAAACATAGTGTATGGTGTTACGTACCTGAGATACCATGATCTTTGAATCACCTACCACTTTTAGCATAGCAATGTTGAGGCTCATGGCTTTCTATAAGCCCAAAATGAGTGCTTCATATTCGATAGTGTTGTTCATGCACTCGAACTCCAAGCTACTTGATACTAAGTGTTTCATTTGCCTTGGGTCTATCAAAACACACCTGGCTCCAGAACCATCATGTGTTTTGGATCCATCAAAATACAAGGTCCACATGTCATCTGTACAAGGACCGCTTGCCACGCTAGTACTGCTAACACTACTACTACTGTTACAATGTACTATATAGGTTTCATTTACATCGATTAGGCAAGGAAGGAGACCCAACTTTGTGCCTAGTGGGGTGGGGCTTGGTCGTTCAAGATAACACCGCCGCTGCATTTCCATAAAGAAATTGTCGAACAGAATTTCTGTGAACGACAACAATTCATTTTAACCATTCAAGGGAGTAACGTTATGGGTCATATATCTCTCTAACAACACCCAGATCTGGTTGTTTCTACCCTTGTTTGGAAGCCATAAGTCTGACCAATCTGTGGAAAAATATCCTTGCAACCTGCTGGACTAGTCTCTACTGAGTAATAAACCATATGCTTATGGGATGTCGACAATCACAATGTTGATGCACTAATGAACTCGTTCGTCGGATGATAACCGAATGATCACATCCTGGAGTTCACCAATGGCTCGTGCACATGCTTAATCAAGCTGCATAGTTGTACTGATCCATTATGCATTAATCTATTTAGAAATAGAGAGTGGCATGAAATTGACTGATGCGCCAGAATCAATCAAACATTTGTGTACATTGAAGTTAAATATTTCAAATGATAAAAAAATTGGTGGTCAAAGCGAGTTTGCTTCCTCCATTTAAAGCGAGTTGAGCACAGATGCGAGTGATATAGGAGACTTGCTTGGTCCCTTGTTGAGAGAGGCAACACTCTCTATGGAGGTTTTCCCCAATGCGCCCAAAAGAATATCTCGCTGACCAGTGAGCTTGGTTAACTCATAAAGAGAGATTTTCACATGTGTCTTTTTCATATCTTCAACAATGTTGTAATCCATAGCGGGAAGACTCAGCGAGTTATTTGGGGTTAGACTTGTGTTCGTGTTGTCTGGTGGGCTGATTTTATCTTTGCTGCTCATGGACGTACTTTAGTTGTAGCTATCTTCCCAGACTTGCCTTGTGTTTTCTATGTCGAGATGACTGGTGGATCCACTGTTATGAGTATATGTTGTCTTACCTTTTCTCTCAGTATATCAAAAATAGTGGGGATCCCTTGAATCCACATACTATATTTATTATTCTTCTTTGGGGTCAGACAGTCACTCAGAGGCTCCTTCTCGGTGGTTATCTTCTCAGCAGTGTTAAGACATTGATACATGTTTATTACATGCCCAACACTTGGAGCTTCATCAGATGCAACAACTTCCTCTTCGTCTTCATCTTCACGTTGAACTTGCTCACTGGCTTTAAAATGATCAATCAACCTTGTATCCATGGTGCTCATCACTTGGTTCCATTCTGGGAAAGTCTTTTTTTTGGATGTCGGTCTTCATGGACTGTGCATAAGAGATTCGTTACAATTTGGTCCAGGTGAAGCATAATGTTAGAGCTCTGCACATATTTAGCTGGGTGGCTACTGTTGTTGCCTGATGTCACATTCTTCTTCTCTGTGAACTGGGAGGCCTACTACTCACAACTATCTCGGTCATCCATTGCTTGAGTTCAGACACTTCGGTTGTCAAGGACTTGACAAGATGAGTAAGGTTCTCAATTTCACTTGCTTCCTTTTCCTTCACCTTACTCATAACAGTCTAAGACCTCCTGCTTATGTCTTTAGAGTCCTTAGTTGTTTCATCATCTACAATGACTCCAATAGCACGCAAGTCTTTCTCCACATCAATTGCCTCTTGGAAATTTTCCAAAAGTGTTGGTTTCATAGCTCGCTAGATGAACTATGCAATTCTGGTTGGTAGTGCAGACATTTAGTAGTCAACTGTGATGGAGTCGTGAATTTTGTTGTCTACAACAAACTTGTTCAAGATACGGTTAAACCTATGGTTAAATATTTCACTTTTTATTTTTGCTCCATCTTGAGACTACTCAAGTCTTTTAACAACATAGTGGGGGTTTTGTCCTCTTCTTCACCCTCCTCCTCTTCTTTTGAATCTGATGGTTCAACCTCTGAATCTATTGGTTCATCTCCTCCTCCACTATCTCCACCAGAAACTGAGCCCAAGAGTAAGATGTTATCTTCTTCTCTGTCCATGAAAACTGGAGGTTCCTCTTCGTTTTCAACAGCTTCTGCTAGCTTTTCAAGACTGGGGAGGATTACTTCTTCAACATATGAGACTACCACCCCTGTTGGTGCAGTATTTTGCTTCCTCTGTGAAGAGCGAAGAGTGTGTACTCCTGGAATCATTCCAACAGCTTTAGCAAATTGACAGGTGATGGGACGGATAACACAGATGTGATGATATGAAATTTCTTGTTTGGGTCTGGGAGGTGACGAGTAACTGACTTTAGAATTAAGCATGGGAGGGAGGGAGTTCATGTTACTGCCTTGACCATATGGTAGATAAGTGGGGTTATTAGGAAATTCAACCATAAACTACTGGAGGCCCTCCTTCTAGCGCTAGAAATTTTGATGATGTTGGACCTACCAAAATTTAGGGGTTCTCCCTAGTATAAAGTCCCAACTAGACCTCACACCATTTGGTGTAGGAGTCCCATCCAATACGATGGCACAACTGCCATTATCTTAGATATTTTCCTTAGCTCTTGTTTTTCAGCACTTGAGAGTGTTATGCTTGTAACTTCAAGAAAGTGAGGTGAGTATTCTTGGTGAGTGCGTAATGCAACTTTTTGTTTGGGTTCTCTTACTGTAAGGGAGAGTGTAAAAGTGAGCCTCTAGATGAGAGGTAGTAGTACCACCTAGGGAGAGACACATGCGAAAAACAACAAGGGTCTATCCAGCATTCAACGGAATAGTCCATAGCAGATGTGGCAGTTATTAAAACCAAAGTGCAAGGGGAAACACATACACCGTCTAGTGGAGTAGTCCACGTGAGGGTGACGATCATTATAACCAAGAAAAAAAGAATGATCTGTCTAATGTCCTGCTGAGTAGTCCACATGGATGATAAAATATTGATAGCAAATACAACACATCTTCAACAATGTAAGTATTAAAATAGCCGAAGTAGTTCAACTATCTTAGTATAGGTTAAGAAAACATGCATTACCAACATTTAAAGAATATGCTTACAAAGAGATACAAAACATGGGTGACAATGTGTTGGCCTCAGATAGGCTTCTGAATTAAGAAAAAATTCCAGGACACATTTGTACACCATACATCATTAGTCCTAATAGTGGGACATTGCAGTCACTCCTTGCTCCTCAAAGAACAGACTATAGACTCTCAAAGCTATGTGGAAGGAGCCAAGGTGAAAAATCCTTTGCACATACAATGAGGGGGCATATATAGCCAAGGGTGATGCTTGACCCTTTGTGACTCTTGGACTTCCCTCATGAATGTTCAACTTCCTATGACTTTTCAACTGACGTGACTCTTCAACTTCATATGTGCATATGTTGGAATTTTACTTTACATTACATTTGATCACAACAAGTATGGCCCATGGTAGTGATGTGGATGAGACAACTCATGACACAACTTGACATGAAATTATTGACATGTATTGGATGACTTCGGTGTCCATGTCAAGTTACTATGTTATTGGGTGATGGATGTTCTCTTGGTGTGTTGTGTCTTCACCTCAGCATGGAAAAGTGTTGCAGGGTCTTCAATGGTCTTGGTCTTTGCTTGATGGTTAAGTGCTTGTATCCCTTTCGCTTGCTGCTCAATGTGCTTTGTACGTTCATTCAGTTGTGAGCAAGTCTTCTAGCATGCACTCCTTCTTTATCTCATTCGTCGTCACGCCAAGTTCCATCAATGTACATGTTCATGCAATACACTCATGACACGATGACATCAAATCCAAAAATCTCCTAGTCTAGAATGATGCATTATTTTCGATTTCAGGTCCAAGTGACCGGGAGGTAGGACAAGACACTGAAACTGTGCAGAGCATAGCTCAAGCTGGGATGAGAGGCTCCAGAGAACTGTTGGGAAAAACTATGTAGAGGTCACTGGGCGACAAAATTGCACAATCAGGGATAACAATGACAGCTGCAAGGTGGAACCCAACTGGACAGAACTGTGCAATTCCTGGGAGGAAGACAGGCAGGGTGTTAGGGGGATTGTTGGACAGTTCCGTGCATTTTTTCAGGATGAGAACTAAGCAGGCCACTCAGGGTCCAGCTGGGAAACTACACAATTTCTTAGAGGGATACAAAGTGGGGCAGCAAAGGGCACTGACAGGCAAGTCTGTGCAATTTTCCAAACCAGGGTATCATCAGGTTGCAGGGAATTGCTGGTCACAACTGTGCAATTCTGAGGGACAGTGCAGAATAGGCAAGAGGAGCCTACCCATCATGACTTCTCGTTTTCCGGAAACAGTGCAGAGCTGGGCAGTAGAAGGTGTACCAGTCAGGACTGCACAATTTTTAGGAGCATATCAGAGCAAGTTAGTAGGAGGCCTGACTTAGAATGGTTGCGCAATTCCTGCAGGCAGTTCAGGGAAGACAGCTGGGCATGTCTGCACAATTTTGGAGAGCTGTACAGGCCTAGGTCACAATGCAATGCATATTTTCGGTAGACCAAAGGGAGGTTTAATAACTGATCTTGCGGAAGCACAGATTGCATCAAGCTTGGAGACAACTTTTGTGTAAGTCTGGGAGACAGACAGCCTACCCGCTTCCATGATTGTGCAGTGCAGTTGCCCGGGAGGACAACCTCAAGCACTGTGCAATTTTGGGCAGCAGGGCAAGGTCACTGAGAGATGAGACTGCGTAGTGCAACTTAGTTGGGGTTCGGTTGAAGGGGTTTGTCCAGTTGACATATTTTCAGGAAAAATGCTAGGTGCAAGAGCAAGTGAACTTGTGTAAACATGAAATTATGATTAGACACTTAGCATGACTCAATGACAGGACACCACAAACCAGCAAGACAACCATGTGCTTAGTGAGACTGTGTTAAGGCCAAAAGTGACACTTGAGATAGACCTTCGAACAACCGTGACGACACTTTCACGACAGTGCTTACAACTTTGTGTGTGAGTACGACCAATGTTCACAGAGCGAAGACAACTCATGCACACAAAGACCAACCTTCAAAATCACTAGAACAAGATTGCAAGTATGACAAAGTAATCAACATGCCAAAGACGACCACTAGTCGGACAAGCAAAAGGGTGTAAAAGACTCTATGAGAGCTCTTGGAATGAGCTCGAGTGTTTGTGACCATCAGTGGAAAAAACAAAGAAGGCTCCGAAATTTGGGTGCAAGCCAAAATTTTAGAAGGTTTTGCAGTCGATACAACAAAAAATCAAGAAGGCATTTCCACCATTGGATCGTTGCAAAGCATCTCCATCATAAATGTAATCACCACCAAGGGCTGATCTAACAGGGCCATGTGAAGGCCATGTGAAAAGAGGTTATGTGGTGTATGCTACGCCTTTTCCTTAGTGTCGATCCCCGAGTGGGAGATGTGTCATAAATACAGAGTGTACACTTCATAAAATTCACTGCGTAGAGTTAAATTCACCATGTTTGAGGTGATACAGGTAATAATCAACATAAAAAGTGACCATGCTTTGCATAGAAAGGGGTGAAATAATTATGATTAGTAGTAGATTAGGGCCACGAAATTTCCAGACTGAATTATTAAATATGTATAACTTATCTCATACCTAGCGGCGTTCAGATCAAGGAGAGAAAGAAATTAGAACATAGTTTATATGTCAATAAAATAAGTCAAAAATGAAATCACACATAATTATATAGAAATTCAAGTAAATGTGGAGTCTAAGTATTATGTATAGAGTGTTAAAAAAAAGGACCACCTCACACGCCCAACCAAACATTAGAACTTGTATTAATATTCATTCTTCATAGAGTATTTTAATGGCATTGGTCTTGACATTAACAATTGGAACCTTTCCATCAACATCATAAAGGAAATGGCATGACTGGGAGACATACTTCTTCATAAACATATGCCTAGGATGTTGCACAAGGAATAAATTGACCAATTATTATATAACTAACAAAGTGGACCACAGGGTGTTCTTATAAATTTAGAAAGTGATGAATATTGCCTTGAGAAGGAAACCAACAAGGGTAGGTTTTGAGCGGATATCATAAGGAAATTTGGAACAATGACTATATATATAGAGAGAGAGGGGTATGTTACAAGTGATGTTACCCGATTAGGGGTCGGTGATACTACAAAATGGTATCAGAGCCCAGTTTCAACACTTGGCCTGAATGGAATCAGAATTAAAACAAATTAAAAAAAATTCATATATATATATAGTAAGTGCCATTAGAGGTTATGTGGCCGAATTTAAAAGAATTACAAGTTAAAAAGCCAATGGTTCTTATGCTTGGTCCGGCCAAATTTGGGGCCATATTGAAGAATCACAGGATGAGTGTCATGTGTTTAACGATATAACGCAAGGTGGAATTAGTTAAAATGTTGAAAATATTCCTGAACAGGTGTCGTAAGAGGTATATAGCAGAGCTAATGGAGATGATAATAAGAAATTGATGGGTTTGGGTTCGATTGAATCAAGTCCTATGCAGAATTAAGAAAAATATAGGTTTCGTGTCAAGTGTTTGAAAAAACTTTTGAGAATGTGAATGGTAAAATTTCACTCCATAATTGATTTCCAGGTGCTGAGAAAGGTGTAAGGTGTAATAATGTTTAATAGATTTAATTATGAGGTAGATTTGGAGAAAGTAATTGATTATAACCTCGGAGGGTTGAAATTGGTGCACAAGTATGATTACCATGATAAAGGGTGTTTAACTGTGGTTTTAAAATATTAATTTCAACCTCTCTATATACATAGACCAGTAGATAAAATTTTGCATCGAGCCAAGGGCATAAAGGTCGAAGCTCAAAAGAGGTGAACAAGTTCATGACGAAGCTGTATAGTTAAAAGATGCATGATTTCGGTTATATATATGCAAGACCGAAGGGGTCGATGGTGATTAAATGCTTTCCGTTGTATATATCAAAAGCTTGATGATCGTATTACTCCCCCTCCTTTATGCTCGTCAAGTTAGCATATTTTATATGGAATGTTTTGTTATATTACAAAGGGTGGTGTATATATACAGTTACACATGACATTATATTGATTTGCGTTGGAGGTATCAATGGAGGTCGAATTAGGTCAAAATAATTCGGACCAAGGAAGGGATCGATGTTTAAAAGAATGGTTGGAGGTAGAAACAATTTTAAGCTAAACTACACACATGTTTGTTACGCATCTATCATGGTTGACATAAGTTTATAACGTTTTAGATATATTTTATATCAGAGCCCAGCCAAAGGTGAATTTGCATGTTGCAGAACGTACATATATATTTATGCTGTAAAATAAGGAGTGAAGAGGCATATATGAGTTTTAATTTTATATGGAGCATGTTAATAATATGTCCACATCCACGCCAAGGTGACTGAAAACTACATGAAGCCCAAAGTTAACCATGTATTTGAACCTCGTCGTGTATGTTGTTTATTTTCCCACGAATCGTGCCGAGGTCGACGACTACAGAGGAATTGACAGAGGAATTGAGTGTGGTTGTAGGGCCTTGGTAGCATCGTCAAGTGGTATCAAGCCCGAATGGAGGTCAAATATTTGCTGCATTGAATTTTGTATATCCAAGGTGTTTTATATTATATATATATATGTTTTATAAAGTGTGGCAACCATGAGAGGGTTGGGGACACAACGGCCATGGTGGCACGGTCGCGTGGTCATAGTAGTGGTGTAGCGAGGCCGCAAAGGAGGGAATAGCATGCGATGGCTTGGCGGAGGTAGCGTGGCCGTGCGGGGCCACAGAGGTTGAACCATGCCGGGCAGGGTGGAACTGCGATAGCGGATCCCCATCTTCCGTGCATCACATGGGTATCCCCCGGATACCGTAGATCTGCCCAAACGCACGATCGCCGTCGGATTTGAGGGTGGAACCGAGAGGCGGAACCGCGATCGCGGACGCAGCCCCCTAAACTGTCGGATTATGTTGACAATTGTGGACCGTTATATTGACAATTTCATTATAGGGTTGGTTCACAAAGTATGTGAGCGCCGAGAGTGGTGGAGGACCTAGCCAAAAATTATACAGTAATGCGTTTTTTCAAAAAGAACTCCCCTCTCATGCCATTTGTAACTCTATTTTGCCTTTGATTCAAGTGTTAGATGATGGAAGCAACTTTTGCCATCAGATTAAAATCGGGTATTAATCAGTTACAATTCAATTCATTATGTGATAGTTGTTGGGTATTTTTTTTTTGCTTCTATGTTTGTGATGGATAAATACCAAAACCATAAAATATAAAACACAGAGGCTATGCTCTGTTTCCTTTACACCAGGATCTTTTACACAGAGAAGTCTTTTAAAAACAATTGCACAGGACTGAGTATTTCACCACCATAAAATTTCATTCATTAAACAAAATACTGAGACATATTCATCCTCTTTCACTCAAAGGGATTCACCAAAACATTTACTCTGCCTCCTATGAAATTTTACACCACTGTGTGTAAATATTTCATTTACATTCACTGTTGTGTGAAAACAAAATTACAGAGAGTTACAGATTTACCTTTTCACCTGTGTGAAACAATACATGGTTTGAAAACCAAAACAACCCACTGGTTTCATTTTTACTTCTCCTCTGCACTGCTGTGCAATCTTACATTACAAAGACAAAGAAAACTTTACCCAGCTGCATAAAATCCTTTTTCATTACAGACCACAAATATTCATGCACTTCTGTGCATTCCCTGCATTTCAAAATTTAACTCTCTGGTTTTTCACGGGTTCTGCAGACCCTCTGTGTTTTTCTTCATATGCAAAATTACATTACCCACACTTCATCTTTTTTTTACAATGCGCCATTACGCATATATTTTTCAATCCCCGTGGTTTTTTTTTTTCATGACCAAAAAACATAGAGTCAACGCTCTATATTAAAACATATATTAAAAATAAACATACACCCATACATTCGTATCCACGAAATATTAACTTCGCCGTAAATAAAATTAAAAACCTTACCAAAATAATTGTCAGCTATTTAACATACGGGATGGGCAAAACGTATGGACCACACCATATTAATTTTATATCGGGCCGTATGTACTTTCCTTGATCGGACGATGGAGAAGCTCAGCGTTAATCCAACAGCGGAGGATGGATATCGGAACATCATTTTGACTGTACTTTACACCATCGTGCAGCTTTGTCAAATCGACGGTGGTAAATGCTGGAGGTAAATCAACGGCTGAGAACGATATCGGAAGGGGTTAGTTAGGTGAAAGTTACCTTCCGATGGATTGTCAGTGATGATGTCAGGCCAGCATCAGCGCTTGAACAGCTGTCAGCTCCTAATTGCATCGGAGCTCGATGCACGGAAACCATTTTGCGTTGAGAGGTGGTGCGATATGAGACCGGTGGTTTAGGTTTGAACTGGGTGGTTTTCTGAGTTGCCGTTGACTGCTGGTTTGCGCGGGCAGTGAAATTATATTTTCAACAATAGTTACGATATGGGCATTTTCTTTGAATATCATAATCCTGAGCACCATTTAAGGTTAATGGCGTCCACATAGAGCTAGCTAGAGTTTGAGATCTGTTTTTTTTTTCTTTTGGGTAATGGTCATGAACAATAATTGCGAGAATGGTGTGTAGTTGGCAGTGGGGGTCTATGGCTTCTTTGGCAGCTTCTTATTGAGAAAATGGACAGGCTCTGTGTTCTGTGAGTACCAACGGATCCAAACTCATGACTTGCTTCCGAAGCGATGCGGGCCTGCTTCCGAAGCGATGCAGCCAACGTCTGTCGAGCTCCACTGGGAATAAGGTTCCGAGGTTTGACGACCGGAGATGGATTTGTTTATGGGCTGGAAGCCTCGTCCAGACAACCATTTCTACGTGCAGATGGGCGTGCCGCCCGCGAAGGCCTCTCCTGTTTCGAGTCAGTGCAACGGGAGGGTATCGTGTGTGGGATTGAGACGGAAGAACCAGGTCCAATGGTTTGTTGGGGGTTAATAAATCTATCCGTCCGCCGATTGTTGCATTGGGAGCTTCAGAGGGCTGGAAATTTCATACCCTGCACGAGCACCTGCATGGTAAGTCAGAGAATAAATTGGAATGACCATGGCAAGTCAAAGAATAAATTGGAATTGGTCAGAGTACTAACAATCGTTGTTTAAGCTGCCCGAGGCTCGAATATCTTAGTGTCGAAGAAGTTCAAGGAGGAATTTTACCAGCAATGCTATCTCGAAAAAGAAGTTGCGTCAGTATGGCCTTCCAAGCGAAACATGGGAAGTTAATCTACCTGCTGAAGAAGTACCACCGCAGCTCTGCGAATTAACTTTGCAAGGGATGGAATGCAAGAAATGGCTCGTTATCTTTGGTAGTTATTCACAGTGATATATGGTTACTTGCAGTGGCATTCTATTTTGGTGCGCGCTTTGAATTTGAGAAAAATGACCGGAGCCATGTTTGCAACATGATCCATGAGCTTCCTACGATATTTGAGGTGGTGATTGGAACAGCAAAGAAGCAAACAAAGAGTAATCAATCACAATGGCAATAAAAAAAATGTGTTCTACCACTAAAAGCGAAAAGAAGAAGATGCGAGATTTTAAAAAAGAATTTGAAAACTAAAGTTTCAAGATGAAACCGTGGAAAACTAAAGATTTCCAATGAAAAAGTTGGAGCCCATAAATTCTGATGTGACTCTAATGTAACATATACTTCTGGTGTCATGGCAAACATATATTTAATGGTAAATGTAGAAATAAAAGTAATCCAAAATCCTGCTCCCCGAGAAATTCGTGGAAAGAAAATTATTCCATAAGGTAAATTTTAGTTGTGTTTTTTTGGTCTCTTGTTTTCTCTTTGGCGGATTACAATTATTTTCATAGTATTGTAAATTTTAATTATTTATTATGCATTTTTAAAATGTATTTAAATACTAATCTAATAATTTAAACTGATTATTTTATAAAATTTTAAAAGGAAAAACATTATATGAATTAAACAAAAACTTATCTGGATACTCAATGTAACATCGAAGTGTTTATTATCTAACCACTTAGTTTTCAAATAAAAATCACAATATATGGAGCAAATTTTAAGATGAAGAGCACAATAAAGACAATTTATCATAAATTAGAGTGTTAAGGTTGTATTTATCCGCTTAGTTTTCAAATAAAAATCACAATATAGGGAGCAAATTTTAAGATGAAGAGCACGATAAAGACAATTTATCATAAACTAGAGTGTTCAGGTTGTTTTTATCCAGTGAGAGTATAAATCTAAGGGGATATATGAATCTTCTTGCAGCAGTGTTTTCTTTACTCGTTATAGTTTTGAAGGTTAATTTGAATATTTTGCAATATCATATTTTAGAATTTTTATATTAGACATCAATAAGATTTATTGAAATTTCAAAGAAACATTTTTATTTTTAAATTTTTCCTAAAATTTTTTTTTAAATTAAAATTTTATTAAATTAATGTTAAATTAGTATAATTACACTTTTCAATATATGATATATGTAAAATAATTAACATAAAATTAAACATTACAAACAATACCATCTTTTCATGTTTTATAAAGCATTAAAATAATACCATCTTTTCATGCCTACTAGAGAATTACTGGTTACCGTCTGTTTTCATTGGAAGAAGTGAAGTATAAATCTAGGGGATATAATTCCGAGGGGTAATTTGAATATTTTGTGATGTCATATTTTAGAGTTTTTATATTACACATCTGTAAGATTTATTAAATTTTCTAAAATTTAAGAAACATTTCTATTTTTACAATTTTATTAGATTAATATTAAATTTTGGTGTGGTCTTGATGTTGAAGATAGTTTCATGCACACAATAATTTATTTATTGGGAAGGTTTTACATGCCTAACTATCCTCCTACGAAAAAGAGGCATTATCCTCTTACTAGAAATAGGCCTTCTTTTCTCAAGCACCTAACTATCCTCTTACTAGAAACAACTTCAATTACATGATGAATTACAATGATTGGAATATTGTTGCTCAACATCCAAACTTCAACAACTTGACGCAAATTTTCAGCTATAAATACAAGCCACTTGATCCATATGCATCTATAAGTAACTCAATCATTTTCCCCTATGTTTTCACACTTCATTGTTTTTGACAACACCTTATCAATTTTTAATTTAAATGCTAATAAGTTAAGATATCCCTAGTCTTGTTTATGCCTTTGTCTTTGATGGTGCCTTTACAGATGACAATGCATTGTTTTGGGCAATCAAATACTACAATAATATGACTTTGGAAGTTGAACCAGTGGGGAATGTCTAGTCTGAATTGCTCCTTCAGAAGGATACATAAATTTTTACTCGAAAATAGAGGAATTACTCTTTATCTATGTTTTTTTTCATATTCCTTATGACGTTTTCATTGCAACATTTGATGCAATTGCTAGTTTAGTATATGTGTATATCATTTTGATTACCAAGATTGACCCAATATGGAAGTACATTTGATACAATTGCTAGTATAGGTGTATATCATTTTGATTACTAGGATTGACCCAATGTGGAAGTTTTTGTGAACTCCATATTATTATTTCTTATAATATGATCATACAGGGTTGTTGTGGTTAGATAAGGGCTGCATTGTTTTATATAATGTGGTATGGCATGGGGCCTTGTGACTTGCCGTTATATATTCATATTATGTACATATGGTATGGAGCCTACGGGGGAGATAGACATGGAAGGATCGTGGGCCCGTATTTCTTTTTTGTATGTATGCAATGCTTGCTACGTGGATATGGTGGAACCGCAAGCCCTCTGTGACTAGTTCCGAGTTGTTAAATTCTAAAAATCTTTTTTGATGCTTGGTTATGAGTTGGGTGGTATGATATAAGGGTAAGGGTAAGGGTAAGGGTAAGGCTTGCACCCTATTTATATTTTAAAATCGAATGGCATGATCTATGATGGTGCTTGGGTATGACCGGAACCATGAGTTTTCTTATGACATGGCAAGGTTTCACATGGTTTATATCTATATATCTATCTATCTATCTTATATATATATATATATATATATATATATTATATATATTTATATATATATATATATATATATATAATATATAGATAGATATACCATTAAGGTTTTCAGTTAGAGAAAGGCTAATATGTTATCTACATGAGAAAGAGGGGTTATTAAACCAAATCGCTTTCAATAGGGTTTGAGGTAATTTTGAGTAGAACAATGAAGAGTTACCCGACTGGTAAAATGGGTTTATATGTCCTAGAAAGTTAGCTATTTGTGGGGAAAAGGGTAGTTACAAGCATATTTGGGGCATGAAGAATTTGAAGTTTCACACATAGAAAATTTGGAAAAATGTGCTTGAACTTCAGAGGGTCACAATTTTCCTCCTGTAAAGCAGATTTTGATATATGGCTAGTAAAAAGAAGTGGATTTTCGAGCAGATCTCAATTATCCACCCAAATTTTCGATATGAGGCCAATATTTTTAAGAAAATATGAGAGAAATCTATATGTATCCTAATTAGACACTAAAAGGGGCCTAACAAGCTATAACATTCTTCAGGGCATAACCTATAGCCTAGAGGTAGGAATGACACAAGAAAGTAGTCAATAGAAAGCTATTTACTAGAATAATATTAAGGTAAAACCAAATTTTGTATTTAGATAAAAATTTTGGGACAAAATCTCCGAGAAAGCTACAAGTGTTGAAAAAAGGACAGTTCACCTAAGATTTTGTAAGGGCATATCTTTCAGCCTAGGAATCAGAAATGGGAAAGAGAGAAGTTAATGGAAAACTAATGATTAGAAGAACATGTTGGAAATTTTGAAATTGGGATCTCGGTAGGACATATTAAGAAAAAGGTCTTAGAAGGTTACTGGTCATCATGACTTGTAACAGTAACATAGGTATTGTTGAGGAAGGATATGGATAATTAGCTGCCAATAGGATATGGAAATAAGCATATGTAAAAATGTAATAGTAACAATTATAAGCAAAATAGGTGGTTGGTAAATTTGAACAAACAACCATGCTATGAACTTCTTGCTGAGAAATAAATGGAGTAGGACAATTTCTTTAAATCTTTCCATTTTTATGTCTTTTGAAAGTGAATTTGATGTCTAAATTATGTGTTGTACATGTGCGCGCGCACACACACACACACACACACACACATATATATATTGATGATTACATGATGGTTGATAGCAGTATGCTACAGTGTCAATACAATTAATGATTGAAAAGTAATCCCGGTTGATGATTATGTAGTTGTCACGACAACCACCTTATGAAGGAGCAGACCTAATGGGATTTCATTCTTCTTTCACATGAAATCCTTGGAAATATGGATCGCCCAAGGGACTATTAGTTTGTAAAGGGGATGCTTGAGCCTGGACGGGTGAGTGCAACAAGAAAGATGAAGTAATGTGTTAAAATGCAATAAAAATTTTAAAGAGTCTAAAAGGTACCTAGAGGCCCTAAAAAAGCAATAACTTGGAGGCCATTGTGACTTGTTTAATGAAGGATATTGAATATGTATTTGGAGATGGGCAAGTGGATGCCCATGAAGACACCATATGAACCCTTATAGATAAGTGTTGGTTGCCTACTCTTGTACTATGTATATGTTTGCTTAAATTATGAATTGAAATTCTTAAGAATATGATATTTTGGTATAGGCATGAATATAATGTGTTAGTTTAATTGTTGAGTACTATAGATATAAATTAAGGAATTAAGACCTTGGGGTATCCCCAAGGTAGGAATCATTCAATGATTAATTAATTAGTGAGTTCTAGGGTTGAAATTTGAAACTAACTAAAGTGTGATTATTTAGCTAATCACACTTGATTTGATACATATTGGTTGAGAGCCTAGCTGGATTTGGGAGCTTGAAGCTTTGGTTTATAGGTGTGGTAGCTATGCAGTTCTAGAGGGAACTCAGTTTAACGAGAATCAGTTAGTGAGCCCTATGATTAGACTCTATAACCAACTGAGGCATGCTTATTCAGTTAACAGTATCATGTTGGATGCATATGCTTTTTATGTGTGCTCCAAAGCAGATATGGGAGCTTGGAGGCCCTAAGAGCCTAGGTGGATATTGTTTATGGATCAAATAGCCGTGGAGCCAGCATTTCATCGACTCTTCCAATTTAAGTGTCGATTTTGTTACATACTTTATTCTTGCATATTAATATATATGATTGTGAGTTAAATTTGTAAGAGTATAATATTGTGGATCGATTGTTGATGTTATGGGAAGAAAATTAATATTAACCATCACATGATTGGTTTTGTAAATATATTAGTCAAAATGTTGTTGGCTGGTCCATGGTGAAATAATATATATGTGCATGGACATTGGTTAAGTGTTGGAAAAGCGGCACGATGGCTACAAAAAGGTGCAGAATGTCGATATGATTTTACAGATGATAACATGAATTATCTACAATTACAGAAGTTAGCAAGGGTTCCATGAATTAAATGCAAGCACCTTATATAGGGATTTTGTATAGGTTTTATTATAGAGGCTATGAGATGCAGGTGGAATAACTAGGTGTAGGTGATATACTTGGGACATAAGGGGTATAATAAATTTTCTATAGGTATATTAGAGGTTATTAGAAAAGTTTTATCAAGTAGGTGTTGGCATATAATAGATTATAACAAGATCTGATCACAAGTCCATTAGGATATTACAGGTACCACTAGGATATCGCAATATCTCATAGGACGTGATAGGGTCGTAACTAGGCATAACAAGATACTACTGAATTTTCATAGGTGAATGAGAGGTCCTAAACAGGGTTACAATAAGTGACTTGGGTGCAGATAAATGATAAAGTGTGTCAAGTGGTCATAAGCAGGTGACAGAGGTATAACATGTATACATGTTACAATGATAAATTGGTCATAGGTAAGTGGAAAGTGTCTTGTATGATATAAAAGGTTGTAGCATCTCTACAAGAGGTTTCCTAATTGGTCTTGTATATAGGTTGTAGCAGGTCTAGAACAGGTTTTGCAACAGTTTTTATAACAAGTTATACAAGGGTATGACAAGTGTTTTCATGAGATGGTAAAAAGTTTGTCACAGGTGATGACAGTGTTGAATTTCCATGATCTTGGACCTAGGATAGAATCTTAAAATATTTGACGCTACCACATCGAGAATCTCAACGATACTACTTTGCACAACGAAATATAAACAATAGTAAAACACACATGCACGAAATATAGACAATTTTTTACTTTTTCAACCCAACTTCGTTATATTAAACAACATATAATACAATAGTTTAGGGTTATCATACTAGGGATAATGGCCCTCATACATCCACTAGTACAAGATACAAAATTGGGTTTTGGTATCATTCCATCGACACCCAATCTACCCTAAACAAGATACTCTGACCATCTGGCTCATGTAGCATGCTCTCTCAGCTCTTCTCAGTCGTACCCTATACCTTCCTCATCCTTTGGTTCCCGATTTGTACCTCTTGCCTCTATCAAATGCTCCAAGTCCATCTGGTCACTAAACCTTAGTTTTCTAATTTGATCACTAGTTGATCATTCATTTTTCAACCCATTGATACTCCTGTCGAGTTGTTCACAGCTCCACTTGTTAACAACTCTCAATCTTCCCACTTCTGCTCCTCAGCTACTCAAGGACTTCCATCCACTATGGTCTTCCTATGTTGCACCAACGAAGACCAACATAGAGCACGGAGGGTTTTCACCTATCACTGTAATATGTCTATCTCCCACAATGAACATGGGTTAGGAGGACTGCCCATCTTCTACTATAGAATTCCTTCTCCACACACAAGTCTCGGGCTCCACAAACTACTCTTTGTTGATCAGACCCTTGAGCTCAACAACTACCTCTCTTGTAACTACCATTGTACATCAAGATGTTGCTCATCGACTCCAACTTGGACACTATCACGTTGTCTTCTAGTAGACCATAAGTGCCCAATCACATCCACACTTGGTCTTCTCTCACTTTGTCCTCCAACAATCCATGAGAGACCAAGTCCACGTTGTAGCAT
Source organism: Pinus taeda (assembly GCA_000404065.3). NCBI lineage: Eukaryota > Viridiplantae > Streptophyta > Pinopsida > Pinales > Pinaceae > Pinus > Pinus taeda. The sequence goes on along the minus strand of APFE031266962.1, from coordinate 121,501 downwards.
CTGCACCTAGTTAGGGCATCCCCACACTTAGGAGACCCTTACACATGGCTTCCCATAGACTCCATCAATCTACCCTTTTCTCTACAAGAAAGGAGCTATTGCACAACTTTGGGCATCACCAACTTGTCCTCTCCTAAGATACCATCAACTCATCAACCAAGGGAACAACTGCAACATTCCTTGTTGTTGTCCTCTTTCCTTCCAATATGGTGTGCCTACTGTCACCTTGGCTTCTTGGTAGGCTACCCAACATTCCATGTGAGCTCCTCCAAACAACTCCTAAGGCCTCCTCAAGTTGCCCATCAACTGATCCAAGCTCAGGTCAAAATCTTTGACCCAACAAACACCCAATGTTGCTGCAATAATCATGTACCAATTCATTGTTTTAGGGTACTTAGGCTGCTCAAAATCTGCACTGGTTAGGGCACCCAACCATAGTCCCTAACAGTCCTTTAATCTACCCAGAAGTGCCCTCCTTTACTGTGGTTTCCCTTCTAAGAGTGGAGGAGACCCTTCGCTATAATTTCTAAGCAGTCTATCCCTCACCAACAACTTCGGCCTCCCTCCTTTTGTTGCGACTTGCTACAACAAGCCTCCTCTTGACTGTGGCAACCCTTCCAAGGGTCTGCACTCCTCCAAATGGCCATAAAACAATCCTCCCTTCCTTAGCTTCCAAGAACAGGTCTGCAGCCTTCAAAACAATACCTAGGCCTCAATAGAATGACCCAAAACAACCTCCAAATACTTCGTTTTCTAGTTCTTCCTTATTGTAGCTAGGGCAGAGAATATGAGTTCCTTTCTTATGTGTTCATTGCACAAAAAATGGATTATTTAAGCCTTCACTTCACCCTTTATTTATACACCAATAAAGGGGCTCCATAAAACGTCATAGTGAGCAGTTGCTAACTATCATGAGCCTAAAACACCTTTTGTCAACCTACATACACACTTGAAAACCCATCATCAACCTTCAAAAATTCATAAATCCTCAATGAAAGCTCGGAATTAGATGGTTCTCTTTACATTAGAATCATATCACTGAGAGCTATCATCCTCATCCATCACATGTCGAAGACTCATCATGGTTTTGGCCCAAACATCTATGGGTGAAAACCCCCAGGCTTGGGTTCTAGGCCCACAAACCTACTTGTGGTATTGTTTGGTCTAAAATGCAGATGCAAATTAGAGTTTCATTACTGTCAATCTGGTTAAGTAACATTCTAGGATCATCCAATATATATGGACTTAGAGACAAACTAAACTAATCTAGATGAAGAAATTCCAAAGCTCCCTTACAGGAGGTCTTTCATTGGGATTTCCAACACCTATTTAGTCATTTAATCAAAATGAAATCTAAAGACATTGTGACAAGTGTAAGAAATATTAAAGCTCCCTTATAGGAGACTGTCCATTAATATTTCTAACATCTTAATCAATTAATTAAGAAATGGAGGCATTTAAACATAATTCAAATTGATTACAGGAAATATTAAAGCTCTCTTACAAGATACTATTCATTGATATTTCCAGCATCAAGATATTTAAACTAATGAAATCAAAAACATAAATCAAATAATCTTACTATACCAAAACAAGTATGAAAGTGAGGCAATGGGGGCCCTACAGAGCTTCACAAGCATGCTTAGAAAGAAGTCAAATGTAGAAGAAAATCCAATCCACATTATTTATCCTCAATTGTAAATTGCAATTAGAAGCTTCAAGTTCTACATTCCAAAAGGTTCTAAATCTCCATTACAATGATATTAAAATATAAAATTACAAATGAAGAACTAAGTTTCTAAATTCTAAAAGTTAAGATTACAAAATGAAGATTACAAATGAAGGAGATAACACTCCTATTTATTCAAAAACTATGATAACAAACTCATAAATGTAGACCCACTATTCCCTCCTTTGACCCACATATTTCTCAACCAATGGTGACACATAAACCTATTCTCCATGATCTCCTCCATGAGGTCCATGATCTTCTCCATGAGGTCCATGATCTTCTCAAATTCGAATTTGAACATAGAGTGCCACATAAAGATGCCTTGGAAGCTTCCTTTATACCTACACATGTCAACAAACTCATTCTAATTGTTAGGTACAAGTATAAGCATATTATTTTCAAAATTTTAACCATAAATCCACTTAAAAATTTTAAGAATTAATAAACTTTGGAAAAGCATAGTTATAACCCAATGATGAGGTAAATGTAATGATGTGGAGGTGGAATGGAGGTGACATGAAGGTAATATGGAAGTAATGTGAAGGTATTGGTGAATAATGGAGTGAGAATAGGGACTATTTTGAGGCCCAATGGGCGCTTTGACCTCCAACCTTTGAAAACTAGGGCTTCGAGTACCTCCCAAGCTACACAAAAATAAACACTCCTTCTTAGAAAGGAGTGTAGTTCCAAGACTAGGAAGTAACCATCATCATCTGGTGACAAAACTAGCCCATCTGGAATCCATCACTACATCATACCATGTAGAATGAATCTAACAATCTCGGTAGTGCCTCTGCCTCATCACATCTGAACCTGAATATCACGAACCTCCATAGGGCTTCTCCGTCTAAGAATAGAATCCCTTTGAGCTTACGTGATCTCCACCAATCTCAGATATGCAACATCACGATCTGATGAAGAATCTAGCCTGCCAGTATCCCGTCCATCACATGAAGCTCTCTCGATCAACCTGATCTTGTCCATGTCAAGGAAACCCTTGATATTTCCCAACCAACCATGACAAGGCATAGGAAGTCCACGATCTACAAACTTCCACACAGCATACTGAAGTGCACGATGTTCACCATCAATCCACCAGAACTCCCAACCCATCTCATCACGTAGTCAATCGAGACCACATCTCCATGTCTTCAGCTAAACCCTTTGTTCCATGATCTAGACACCCACAAGTCCCTCTGAGTTTCTTCATTGTGAACACTCTGATTCATTGTCCCTCAAAGTAGCTTAGATACACTCTGATACCATGTTGAATTTCCACAATCTTGGATCGATGATAGAATCTTAAAATCTCTGACGCTACCAAACCAAGAATCTCAACGATACGACTTTGCACAATGCAATATAAACAACAGTAAATCACACATGCACAAAATATAGATAAATTTTTACTTTTTCAACCCAACTTCGTTATATTAAACAACATATAATAAAATAGTGTAGGGCTCCCATACTAGGGATAATGGCCCTCATACATCCACTAGTACAAGATACAAAATTGGGGCTTGGTGTCACTCCATAGACAACCAATCTACCATCAACAAGATACTCTGACCATCTGGCTGATGTAGCATGCTCTCTCAGCTCCTCTCGGTCATAACTTATACTTTCCTGGTCCTTCGACTCCCGATCTGTATCTCCTGCCTCTATTAATTCTCTGATTCCATCTAGTCACTTAACCATGGCTATCCAAATTTCTCACTAGTTGATTGTTCATCCATCAACACATAGAGACTCCTGTGGATTTATTCACAACTCCACTTGTGAACAACTCTCAATCTTCCCACTTCTGATCCTCAACTACTCAGGGACTTCTGCCCACTATCCTGTGCTACACGGAGGGCTGCCACCTATCACTACAACATGTCCATCTCCCAAAATGAACATGGTCTAGGAGGACTGCCATCTTCTACTATAGAAGTCCTTCTCCACAAACAAGTCTCGGGCTCCAAAAACTGCTCTTGGTTGATCAAAACCTTGATCATAACAACTACCTCTCTCGACCCTACCATTGTCCATCAAGGTGTTTCTCACTAGGCTCCAACTTGAGCACTATCATGTTGTCCTCCAGCAGACCATAAGTGCCCAATCACATCCACACTTGATCTTCTCTCACGTTGTCCTCCAACAGTCCACAAGAGACCAAGTCCACATTGTAGCATCTGCACCTAGTTAGGGCATCCCTACACTTAGGAGACCCTTACATGTAACACCTTCCTCCCACATCTGCCCAACTGATTAGCCAATTGGGGTAAACATGAGACGAGAGGCCACTATGATTGGATTCAACCTCCTATGTGACCTTAAGGAAGTGGAATCAACGGAAACATCACACACAATCATCCAACATTAGCTTCAGAATTATCAGGACACATGTCATCGACTCAGACAACCTATCCCTGGGTCCCACTAATGTTTTGGACATCTTAGGCCTCAGTCACTCTCATGCTATAGCTAAGGCAGCGTCTAGAGACCCAAATTCGCTCTCACAGGCTTGCCTGCTAGTGACCAGAGACCAAAATTGCCAGTTTTGTGCCAGCGACCCCAAGATTTAAGCCCCTTTTTTGGGCTTAGAGCCCAGTTCACTGCCCAAAATGGAGTGATAGCTTAGAATCAGTAAAAATACAAGGAAACAATGATGCAAAATCAATAACTTGAACAAGAACTTAACCAAACCCCTACTAGCCATGACATGCATTTCGTTAAACATATCATCAACTTATTGTTGGGTTGTGTTATATTCTTTCCATGACTAGTGGGGGCATCACACGAGGGTGAAATCCCACCTGTCAGGGGGTATGCAGGGATTAGACCCTATATTACCTATGGTTTTGTGCATGGATTTCACACATGGTTTTCGGCGCGATGGTTTTCGGTCCATGGTATTATGTAGATCCAGTCAAGGGAACTAGGATTATGTTCTAATCCAGGGTTAATGCATTAGGGTTTATGGATGCTTTAGCATATATATATAATATATTAATATATATATATTATATATATATATATTGTAACATTGAATGAAATAATAAATAAAAAAATCAATCTGGTAGTCTCGGTTTTGGGATCCAGGGGAAAATCTCTGTGTATATTTGTTTTATGTGTTATCCACTCACACAGCATGTCCCTAGGTCCCACTAATGTTTTGGACATCTTAGGCCTCAGTCACTCTCATGCTATAGGCAAGGGAGCGACCAGAAACCCAAAGTCGCTCTCATAGGCTTGCCTGCTAATGACCAGAGACTAAAATTGCTAGTTCTATTCTAGCGAACCCAAGATTTAAGCCCTTTTTTAGGCTCAGAGACTAGGTCACTGCCTAGAATGGAGTGATAGCTTAGAATCAGTAAAAGTATAGGGAAACAATGATGCGAAATCAATAAGTTGAATAAGACCTTAACCAGACCCCTACTAGCCACGACATGCATATCGTCAAACATATCATCAACATGTAACCTACAGGTGTAAATAATAGGATTATGTGTAGGGATCTCATACTTTTATGATAATATATATGAACCATTGTTTCCTCGTGTAAACAACATTATCATCTATTAGGCCATAGATACATTACCCATTCATTCACAAGTAAAAACACGTTGAGAGCCATACATAGCTGCTGCCATAAAATATATATATAACCAACATAATAGGGATAAAAATATCATAAGCATGTCATCCATGAAATCCACATGTACATCAGTACATTTACACATGAAAATCAAATGAATGAATTTCTCATTAATGAATGCAATAAACCAACTGGAGATGGGACTGCCATGTTCCACTAAACCATAGGATGGTTGAGCCAAATATCTCTTCAACCATTCACCCCCATGCCATATTCCAAGAATGAATGTGGGACTCAAACCAAAAGAACCAACCAAGGCATACCAAGGCTAAACCACCTCACCTTCATCAATAGAAACCAAGATTTACCATAATCCATCCTGGATCACTAGGCCAACATAATGAACACATCATAATAGGATTTACCATGATCTCCACCCGATCACTATGCCAACCAAGCATGGATGCCACCGGATTTCTCCACCTAAACCATGAGGAATTTTCCTATCTCCTAGTCTCTCAAGCTTTACCGCAATCTAAACCCAGATCACTAGGCCCTAAATCAAGACCCACTCTTTAGGATTTATTGCATATCCCAAACATGGGATGACTAGGCCCAATAGAGAGAAAACCACCTCTGGGATTTAATGTATATCTTGTCATTCACCAACAAGGATTCCTAGGCCCACTAAGGCAGCACAATCCTAGATTTACAACAAACCATAGTCTTGGTTAGGGGTTACTAGGCCAGTGGGATTACCATGATCCATAGTATGGTTCAAGGACCACTAGGTCATGTGCTATATCATTCAGAGATCTATCCCACTCAGCTTTGAATCCATTCAGAAATCCATCTCAACCAAAACATGAGAACCCCATCACACCATGGCTATCTAGAAATGGAAAGGCTAGGCTGAAAACACGGTTACACCTAGAAAAACCCATGCCACAATAGAAAGGAACCACATTCAATACCATGCATGCCAAATCTAGCAAGGAAAATACACATGCAAGTCAATACTTGCAATGAAGCCTATTGTAGCTAATTGATCTTACCTTTCCATGGTTGATCTTTGCTTCCTCTTGCCTTCTTTGCCTTCCTTGCTCCAATGCCAAAGTGCTTGAAGAAAACACTAAGTGTCTAAGAGTGAAAGTGAGAGAGATAATAATGAGAGAGCTCCAAAGCTAAACTCACAAAAGGTTACACTGACCAAGCTTGCCCACTCATCCTAGAAGCCTTTTTATGAATGAGGCATATGTTTTCTTCAATTTCCATTATTTTCCTTCATTTTTCTCCTCACGTGCAACATGTGACCTTTCACCTTCCTTTTCTCCTAATTTCCATTATTTTCATAAATAAATGTGCCAAAAATGCCATTTTTCCTTTCCAAATACTTAGCCATTGCCTTTTCCAATTTCCTTAGCCATAAACAACCAAATGAACACCCACACTTTTATTTCTTACCTAACATTCAACTTGGAATACGTGTCTCATCATCAGTGGTATTTATATACTTTTACATGGAATTTTCACCAGGGCTATTACATTGTACATGGATACCCACAAACTCCATCAATATGCCCTTTTCTTTGTAAGAGAGGAGCTATTGCACAAATTTGAGCATCAACAACTTTCCCTTTCCTAGGAAACCATCAGCTTATCAAACAACGGAACATCTACAACACTCCTTGCTGAAGTCCTCTTTCCTTCCAATCTGATGTGCCTGTTGTCACCTTGGTTTTTTGGTAGGCTACCCAACAGTCCATGTGGGCTCCTTCAAATAACTCCTAAGGCCTCCTCAAGCTTCCCATTAACTGATCCAAGCACTGATGAAACTCTTTAAACTAACAAACACCCAATGTTGCTCCATTAAGCATGTACTGGCTAATTGTTTTAGGATACTTAGGCTGGTCCAAATATGGACTAGTTGGGGCACCCAACCACAGTCCCTAATAGCCCTTTAATCTGCCCATAAGTTCCCTCCTTTACTATGGTTTCCCTTTTATGCGGGGAGGAGACCCTACGCTACAATTTTTGGGTAGTCTATCCCTCACCAACAACTTCGGCCTCCCTCCTTTTGCTACAGATTGCTACAAGAAACCTCCTCTTGACTACGGTAGCCCTTCTAAGGGTATGCACTCCTCTAAACGGCTCTAAAACAATCCTCCCTTCCTCAACTTCCAAGAACACACCTGCGACCTTCAAAATAGTACCTTGTCCTCCACATAATGACCTAAAACAGTCTCCAAATACTTCCTTGTCTTGTTCTTCCTTGTTGTGGCTAGGGCAGAGAATCTGAGCTCCTTTCTTATGTGTTTGTTGAACAAAAAATTGATGAGTTAAGCCTTCACTTCACTCTTTATTTATACACCAATGAAGGGGCTCCATAAAACGTCATAATGAGGGTTTGCCAACTGTCATGAGCCTAAAACACCTTAGGCCGACCTACATACACACTTCCAAATCCGTCATTAACCTTAAAAAATTCATAACTCCTCAACGACAACTCAGAGTTGGATCATTCTCATTGTGTTAGAATCATCTCGCCGAGAGATATCATCATCCATCACATGTTGAAGGCTCACTACAGTTTTGACCCAAACATCTATGGGTGAAAAACCCCAGACTTAGGTTCTAGGCCCACAAGCCTACTTGTGGCACTTTGACCACCAACCCTCGAACACCAGGACTTGGAATCCCTCCCAAGCTACACAAAAATCAATAAACAAGCCTTCTATAAAGTCATGACAAGTGTCATGGTGGGCCTATGACATGTATCTAGTAAGTTGTAATAGGTTTTCTGATATTTTTTTGTATATAGGTTGTGATAGATCTTTAATCGACTCTTGTGCACAAGATGTGGCAGACCTTTTGATATGTCTTGATAGGTCATATGACCATGCTAAGTGTAGGGAAAAACTAATGATACATTGTGGCATGGTTTTGTCACAGGTAATAACAAGTTTGGTACAACTTTGACAGTAGAGTTCAATGAAATTCAACTAGAAGTCCAAGCTCTGAGTAATCACTGAAATGAAGAAAATAGGTAGCTTAGTAGGGATTTGGAAACGAAAATGCTTGAACTTGAGAAAAAAAAATTAGAGTAGAGAGAAGATCAAAATGAGTTTAACAGATTGCATATGATTTGGAAATAAAGTGAAAGGGAGGATCTACAACAGTTGTGATAGTTGAGCATTTTAACTGTCATTTAAAATATAGAAAAAAGAACAAGGGTAATAACATCTAGAGGGGTTGGAGCAGTGAGCAGTTAGAGATTATTTGCATGCAAGAACTGTGAACAACAACAATAGTTAGTGAGACTGCAAGGTGATTATACATGAGATTTAAATATAGGAAGAGTATACAAGTATGTATATAGTGTGGCATGCAGGAAAGAGGCTTCCTCATGGTCAAGGCACAAGGATTCCAGCACAACATCAAAAATGTTTTGTATATGTTATATTGTACAAATATTGTAAATTCATGTTTGTGTGCATATGATTGATGTTGTTCTTTTGAAATTAAGAAAATGTGTATATGAATCAAGGTTAATTGTTGTTGATGTTAGTTCCATTTTTATGTCCTTTAGGTGTAATGATAGTGGTGTTGGAAATTGTAACAAACTCGGATTAAAAGTTCATGTAATAAAGTTAATAAAGGAAAAATAAGACCAAGTTTATGGGACACGTATTCCAAGTTGAATGTTGGGAAAACATCCTAGTGGGTGTTCATTTTGGTTTTTTATGGCTAAGAAATTTGGCAAAGGCATTGGAAAAGGCATTAAAAAGGCAAAGAGGCATTAATTGGCATTTTATTTATGAAAATAAAAGAAATTAGGAGAAAAGGGAAATGAAAGGTCAGAGAATTGGATGAGAGGCAAGTTGAAGGAAAAAGAGAGGAAAATCAATAAAATAGAGGCCTCAATAATAAAAAGGCTTCTAAGGATCAGTTTACAGACTTTTTATCTATTGAGACTTTATGTCGGTTTAGTTTTGTAGCTCTTTCTCTATTCTCTCATACTCTTGCACACCTAGAGAATTCTTGGGGCTCTCTAGAATTTGGGAAAGAAAGAAAAGGAAAGCAAGGGACAAGCAAGGGAAAGGTTGGATCAAGTAGATTCAGCAGGAATACTTACTAATAACAGGTTTCATGTTTTATTTCCTAGCTAGTTTATGGATGCATGGTGCATACATGTATGTATTTGGTTCTCTTGTTGTCATTGGCATGGAATTTTCCATGTGTGACAATGGTTTCATCCTTGCCTTGCAATTTCCAGTTAGCCATGGTGTGATGGGGTTGTTTTACTTGATTGAGCTTGGGATTATCGGATGACTTTGGAATCGGGTGAGGTGGTCTCAGGAAAATTCCCAAGGGCCTAAGAATCCCTTGACATATTTGGCAAGATTTCCATAAAGCCTGAGGGTGGAGATGGGAAAATTCCTTAAGGTATTGGTGAAGAAATACAAAGGCATCTAAGCTTTTTCAAGCCTAGGAATCCCTTGACTAATTTTGGTGGGATTGCAGTAAAGCCTGGTAGTGTATTTTCTTTTTTGGGCCTAGGAATCACTTGACCAGTTTTGGCAGGATTGCGATAAATCCTAGTTGTTTATGTGCTTACTTGGGCCTAGGAATCCCTTGACCGATTTTGGCAAGATTGCAGTAAATCCTAAGGGTAGAGGTGGTTTAATCTCTAGGAATCCTTGGCTATTTTTGTCTTGAGTCCCACATTCAGACTTGGAATATGGAGGGGGGTGATTGGCTAAAAGAAATATTTAGTTAAGCTCAATCTATGGTCGGGTGGTATGTGGAAGTCCCTGACTTGGTTGGATTTTGCGTATGTAAATAAGAGCTCTTTTCCTCTTATATTTCTTGAGTATTTTCTCTTGTTATTATGTGGCTTTGATGGTTATTCTATCATGGTTATTATTTTTGTTATATGTTGATTGTAAGCATTGTTTCATAACAGTTTCTAGGTATGACTCTTGATATGTTCATTTTTTTATGACTGGTTAATGAATGCATGAGCTAATAGATGTTATTGCAGTTATTGCGAGAGAGCATTAGACCTTCTTAATGATTCTCAAATAAGTTTCAGACCCCTATATTCATATATGCATTCACGACATGTGGATTACATGTTCTCAATGTCTTTGATGAAATGATTTTCATAGTTAAGCCTGGTTAGGTCAATTCCTTGATCAAGTTTTGTATTAATGGATTTTTCTTAACGTTATTTATCATTTTGGAAAGTCTCATTAAGTTCTAGGTAGTGATCTGGAGACAAGCCCTGAAAAGTTGCATTAGGGGAATTTTGAGGTCTAAATGAGCCTCCTAAGAAAAATGTACAACCAAAATCAACTTTATAAGAACCAATAGGATTCAAGATGATGATGTCAACCATGGGGGATGATTCACAATTTTTTTGAGTAAAAAAGTTAAAATATTAAAAAATAATAAAATAATAAAACTACTTCTTCAACTTATCTCCTTACAGTTTTACTTGAATTTCAAGGAGTACTAGTTTCATGAAAAATTTAATTCCTTATTGAAGGAGTACCCATGTTGCATACTTTTGATAGACCCTAATACACGAAAAATGAGAAATACATGAAAAATGTGATTGCAATAACGTTTTCATGTATTTATCATTTTTCATGTATCAAGGTCCATTGAAAGTATGCAACATGGGTATTCCTTGGATGAGAAACCATTTTCTACATCCAATGAGTGTCTCTGCTCAAAAATTTTGTCTTGAGTGCCACATTCATACTTGGAATATGGAACAGGGTGATTGGCTAAAAGAAAGATTTAGTTAAGCTCAATCTATGGTCGGGTGGTATGTGGAAGTCCCTGACTTGGTTGGATTTTGCGTATGTAAATAATAGCTTTTTTCCTCTTATTTCTTGAGTATTTTCTCTTGTTATTATGTGGCTTTGATGTTTATTCTATCATGGTTATTATTTTGGTTATATGTTGATTGTAAGCATTGTTTCATAGCAGTTTCTAGGTACGGCTCTTGATATGTTCAATTTTTTATGATTGGTTAATGAATGCATGAGCTAAGAGATGTTATTGCAGTTATTGTGAGAGGGCATTAGACCTTCTTAATGATTCTCAAATAAGTTTCAGACCCCTATGTTCATATATGCATTCACAACATGTGGATTACATGTTCTCAATGTCTTTGATGAAATGATTTTCATAGTTAAGCCTCGTTAGGTCAAGTCCTTGATCAAGTTTTGTATTAATGGCTTTTTCTTAATGTTATTTATCATTTTGGAAAGTCTCATTAAGTTCTACGTAGTGACTTGGAGACAAGCCCTAAAAAGGTGCATTAGGGGAATTTTGAGGTCTAAATGGGCCTCCTAAGAAAAATGTACAACCAAAATCAACTTTATAAGAACCAATAGGATTCAAGATGATGATGTCAACCATGGGGGATGATTCAAAGTTTTTTTGAGTAAAAAAGTAAAAATAATAAAATAATAAAACTACTTCTTCAACTTATCTCCCTACAGTTTTACTTGAATTTCAAGAAGGAGTACTAGTTTAATGCAAAATTTAATTCCTCGTCGAAGTAATACCCATGTTGCATACTTTTGATAGACCCTAATACACGAAAAATGAGAAATACATGAAAAATGTGATTGCAATAACGTTTTCATGTATTTATCATTTTTCATGTAGCAAGGTCCATCGAAAGTATGAAACATGGGTACTCCTTGGATGAGAAATCATGTTCTATATCCAACAAGTGTCTATGCTAAAAATTTGAATAAACCTATAGGGAGATAAGTTGAAAATATGAGTTGAAAAAATAGTTTTGTCTTTTTTCCCTCTAAAATTTGATGATGTAATCTAATCTTATTTTATTATTTCCACTATTATTTTATAATTTTCTTAGGAGTCCCATTTTAGACCTCAAAATTCCCCTAATAGTACTGATTCCAAGGTGACAGGCTTAGAACTGAGAAATTGGGACTACAGTCACTACCTTGCAGGGTTATTCAAGTGATTGGAGGCCTACAGATGCATGCATGCAATGTTATTCCTGCAGTTGGGAGTCCACGTGGGTGAAAAAATAATATGACTCAGGGTTTTGGCACCTGGAGGGGTGGTTTAGCTCTTGGGTGTCTTATAGATCCTAAGGAAGGCCAGTAAAGTTTCAGTTTGTCGATTCCACTTCCTTAATTGTACTTAGGAGGTTGATTCATATCATGGTAACCCTCATCTCATGTTTACCCCACTGGGCTGGAAAAAGTGAATAAATGTGGGAGGAGGCATTACAAAGTGGTATGAGAGTTAGATTTATATTCTCTTTGGATGATATCTAATACCATAGGGGTGGTATCAGAGCTTCCAGGTCAAACACTTGGACTTGATGGGATAGATGCATGTTGTTATGCATACATTGTCATGATTATGTTTGTTGTGCATGAGGTCATTGTATGTAGTGTGAGTCATAATGATGTTTTTGGTATGATATCATGCTGACATGTTGGATGGGATAAAGAAGGAGATGCAGATCATTAGAGGGAGGTTGCATCACTGGACCTAGGGGTAAGAGCCAATCATCATATAGGTTTGTCTGTTGGGTATGCATGTATGTTAGTTAATGATTGTTATAAGCATTATGGTTATGTACATGTCTATCATCGTATTGATGTTGTGGTTACATACATGATAAATGCTTGTTGATAAGTGTGGTGATATGAACATGCATCGGATAGCCATGAGCGTAGTAACATTTTGTTATATACATGATTATTATGGTTAGTGCAGTTAAGATTCTGATGCTATTATATATCATGTTACTTTGGATTGGACTGTGCAGATAGTTATGGTTATCATATTCAAGTTTGAGTTAATATACTTGTGATATTGAATCATACTAATATGGACTGACTTGTGCAAATGCGATAGTATCCCCTAAGATACATTGAGTATGAGTGTGAATATGTAATCTATTTGTTTTATCTAACATGGTATGTTTATCGGTTGTCTGAATGTTTTATTAATTGCATGATATGAGTATGTGTCTATAATAAGATTGCTTGAATGAATGATCTTGTTTTAAGATGATTGTACTGACACAATATGTGTTGAGACAATTGATATGCACTTGAGTGTAAGTGGATGTTGTTATATACCTAGGGGGGTAATATGGGGTACAAAGGGAGGTACCCAAGGTAATAATGTAATAATGGGATGGGCCATAGTAATAAATAAGGTGGCTAACCCATATCATGTAAGGGACCACAAGTAGTTAGTAATAATGTAAGGGGCCCATGGTATTAGTTCGATGGTATGAGAGAACCATGGTAATGATCCATGGTATTGTATGTATGAGGCCTATATAGAGGCTAGAGACTCCAAGTGAAGGAATGGTGTGAAGGAATATTGTATGAACAGGCATATGGCTTGTGGAGTATTCTCCTTCCTTAAGGAGTGATTGTATGGTGTTGCCCTACCTTAAGGGTCTGATCAATAAAGAATCATTTTATATTATTACTTGGGTTTATTTGCATTATCTTATATTTTCATATCAAATATATAATATTTTTGGGTTAGATCTATAACAAGTGGTATCAAAGCTATATGAAACTGGGTTAGATCTATAACAAGTGGTATCATAACACTTTCTTGGGCAAAACAGTGGAGAATTTTTTTTTTATTAGCAACGAGTTTACAGATCAAATCTATACATTTTGGTGCAAGATCTGAAAATCTAATTGCATATCTAGCTTCTATGTGAAAAATACCTGATTTCAACAAAAAGAAATCGATTGAATCGGAGTTCGGATGAAGGAGATATTGCTAATTTAAAAATCAGTGGGGTTGCAGACAATTTTTCGGGGCAGCAAGTTTGCGGCATATATCTAGACGTCCTGGTGAAATATATGCAAAATATAATTTCAGATATGGATTCTATGTGAAAAAATACCCAATTTCAAAAAACAAATCGGTCGAATCGGAGTCCGGATGAAAGAGATATTGCTGATTTAAAAATCAGTGGGGTTGCAGACAATTTTTCGGGGCAGCAAGTTTGTGGCGCAGATCTAGATGTCTTGGTGCAAGATATGCAAAATCTAATTGTAGATCTGTATTCTATGTGAAAAAATACCCAATTTAAAAAAAAATCAGTCGAATCGGAGTCCGGATGAGGGAGATATTGCTGATTTAAAATCAGCTCTTTTTTGCAGAAATTTTGGTGACGACGGGAGAGTTGTAGCGCAGATCTGAAATTCTAGTGCCTGGATCAAGATTTCTATCACATGGGCAGATGCAGAATGGTTGTTCCATTTCAAAAAATAGGTCATAATAGGGATTCTGAGCAATATTGACGGAATTGTGACCATTTCAAATTTTCGCCATTTTTTTTTGCGATGGCGACCCTAGGTTAGAATTTCAGGGACTTGTATAAATTTGATGACTCTCATCCAGCCAAATGGCTAGCACAAATGGAGAAATACTTTAGATTGAATTGCATCATGGATGATGAGACTCAGTTGAGTGTGGGAAAAATGTACTTGGACAATGAAAGACGACAATGGTGGCAATGGCATCAAAGTTGTTATCGAAGGCCCTTGACTTGGGACACATTCACAAAAGATCTTACGGACCACTTTGACCGTAAAGCTAATCTTGTGGATAAGCTCACACAGATAGACACACTACCTAACAAATATTTTATTTTAAAGAAGGAAACCAATGAACCTAAAGGGTTATTTTCTACTGGTATCTCCTTATTGCAGGTTCATGGATTGATTCAGAAAGATAAGATCATTGTTTCTATAAATCCTAGTTGCAAGCATAATTTCATCAATGTTAATTTGGAAAAAAGTTTGCAAGTTCTAGCCAAACACATTGAAAACACACAAGTGGATGATGAGAATGTTCAGATTTATAAGGATTTGAAGCTTTCTATGGATAAGTATGTGTTGCATGGTGATTTTTATGCTTCAGATATGGATAACATGGATGTTGTTTTGGGATACCCTTGGATGAAATCAATGGGTACTATCAATATTAATGTATAGAAGAAATTCCTGAAGCTCTGGTATAAAAAGAAGAAAATTACATTACAGGATATTTCCATTAATAAACAGGTAGAGACCAAGGAGGCTGAAGCAGAAAATGTTCCAAGGTCTGACGTATTAGATGATGAGCCAGTGATGATCAACAATCAAACACAAACAGAGCCTGACGCAGAAAAGGTTACAGGTGCTGATACATCAGAGGAGAGC
This sequence comes from Pinus taeda, assembly GCA_000404065.3. NCBI lineage: Eukaryota > Viridiplantae > Streptophyta > Pinopsida > Pinales > Pinaceae > Pinus > Pinus taeda. The sequence goes on along the minus strand of APFE031266962.1, from coordinate 105,936 downwards.
TCAGGGGTTGAAGTAGTATTGAAAGATAAGACACCACAGTAGGCACCACAACATGCATCAGATAATAGTCAAGCTCCAGTAAGGGGTGAATTAAAGACACATCCATCGTGGGTTAAAACTTCAACATATCGTCACCCACATCACCCCACAAGACAACAACCAACAAGATGGCAACCAATTAGCCACAAGGACAACAACCCCCGCAGGACAGATAGAGAGGAGTGACGATCCACCTACTACACATCAACATAGAAGAGCTACCATGGTCAGCTTCCATCTCAAGCAAGCGAGGCACCAACGAGATTGAGGGTTCACCTTTCTCTTGGATGGCTAGATGCAAGTGCATGGTACCAGTGGACTACTCTTTTGAGTAGATCTTATTATTTGTGTTCTTCCCATGTTTCGGGGACAGAACATGCTAAGGGGGGTGGAATGTTATATACCTAGGGGGGGTAATATGGGGTACAAAGGGAGGTACCAAAGGTAATAATGTAATAATGGGATGGGCAATAGTAATAAATAAGGTGGCTAACCCATATCATGTAAGGGACCACAAGTAGTTAGTAATAATGTAAGGGGCCCATGGTATTAGTTTGATGGTATGAGAGAACCATGGTAATGATCCATGGTATTGTATGTATGAGGCCTATATAGAGGCTAGAGACTCCAAGTGAAGGAATGGTGTGAAGGAATATTGTATGAACAGGCATATGGCTTGTGGAGTATTCTCCTTCCTTAAGGAGTGATTGTATGGTGTTGCCCTACCTTAAGAGTCTGATCAATAAAGAATCATTTTGTATTATTTCTTGGGTTTATTTGCATTATCTTATATTTTCATATCAAATCTATAATATTTCTGGGTTAGATCTATAACAAGTGGTATCAGAGCTATAACAGATGCTTATTGTACTATTGTGATTAATGATTGTGAGTTGATTATGGCATGACTGTTAGTCTTGGTAAAGGTTGATTTCAATTAATATATATGATGTCTTGATCTTTGGAACGTGTGACCAACATGTGTGAACAGTTATACGTAACATGCTTAGTATTAGCATGACAAGGTAATAGTTGATTTATCTATATAGCTAACGACTACGCGATGTGATAGTAGCTAATAAGACTCACTTACAACAAGGTAAAAGTTAAAAGAAAGGAATTGGGTAAGAAATCCTTTGGCTATGTTCGGAAACCATAACTCCAAAGAAATTAGTGCTTTACATGAACACATGAAGTCTTTTTAACCTTGATTTTGTCTGAAATTATGTGGATATTGCTACATTCATGAACATGTATTTGGCAAGTATAAATTGGTTTCTAGTCATAACTGGATCCGTCAAGGGAATTGAAGTTCCTTAAAAGATGACGTGGGTGTGTTCAGTTACAAGGCAATGTGCTTGACACAACAAGGTAAGGTAATTGATATACTGTTATATTTATTTATAAACTGACAATTATGTGTTTATGGTAGTATGATGTAGGGATTGCATGGCAAAAAAGACTTCCATGAAATATTGAAGAAGTCTTGGGTTGAGCTTTCCCTATGAAGCATTGGGAACCCATGGAGTTGATTCATATTGTTTTTTGCTAGTTTTGAGCTTTCGATGCTTTGTGATTTATTTGCACTTGATTTGTAGTTTGTTTATGTCTAGTGTATGACTGTGCCACTTTGTTTTTGGTGTTGTATTGTTATTTATTTTCATGGTTTTCTTCTTGTTTTCCTTCTTGTTCTTTTCTTTTATGTTTTTAGTGCCTTGGGAATTGGTTTGGGAAAGAGGAAAGTTAATGGAGCTCAAGGAGAGCTCTTTGGAACCCAACAGTTAATGTAAAGCCTAGATGAAACTTGGTGCATGAGTAAGGGCATCTGAAGGTAAGAATATGACAACCAGTTGGATTCAGGGAAAATTTTAAAGATGAATATTTATCTTGAAGTTTAAAAACATTGGTGAATCTCACTGTTCCCTAATATGTAAACTATAAAATTATTAGGGGAATTTTGAGGTCTAAAATAGGCCTCCTAAGAAAAATATAGAACCAAAATAAATTTTATAAGAACCAATATGATTCAAGATGATGATGTTAACCACAGGGGATGATTCACCATTTTTGGAGTAAAAAAGTAAAAATATTAAAAAATAATAAAATAATAAAACTGTTTTTTCAACTCATACTTTCAACTTATCTCCCTATGTTTTTACTCAAATTTTGAATGAGAGTACTTGTTGGATGCAAAACTTAATTCCTCATCCAAGGAGTACCCATTTTGCATATTTTCAATGGACCCTACTACACAAAAAATGGTAAATACTGAAAAAACGTGATTACAATCACGTTTTTCATGTATTTCTCATTTTTCGTGTAGCAAGGTCCATCAAAATTATGCAACATGGGTATTCCTTGGATGAAGAATCAAATTTTGCATCAAATGAGTGTTGTCGCTCGAAATTTGAGTAAACTCATAGGGCGATAAGTTGAAAATACGAGTTAAAAAAATGTTTTTTCATTTTTCCCTCTAAGCTCTGATGATGTAACGTAATCTTATTTTATTATTTCCATTATTATTTTATAATTTCCTTAAGAGGCCTATTTTAGACCTCAAAATTCCCCTAATGATTTATTGATGTATTTGTAAAATTTTTCAAATTTATAATGATTTTATATATACTCTCTATATAATGTTGGCGATTTTTAAGGTAAAATAATTTTATACTGTAAAATTTGGGCAAATCGTTTTTAAAAAGAAAGGGAAATTGACAACTTTTTTTTTTTTTTTGGAAAAATCATGGAAAATTAGCCCACCTGCAAATATTTGCCTCTAAAATTTTCCATGGTTCGACTGGTTGGGTCCATGGGGATGAATAGACAGTGGGTTGTCAGTCATGATAAAGGTAACATGAGAGTTAAAATAAATGGGCTTAAGGTAATAGATGCCTTCGCTAAGTTGGGAAGTGTTGTTCTCAATTTTGTGCATGTTGTGCATGGATAAAGGGAGTTCTCTTAACCTAGACCTTATGATATATGGTAATTATGTTGTGATCATGATTATATATATATATATATATATATGTCGTTGTCTAACAAGGTCATTAGGGATCATCATTATTTTATGCTAATGTCTATATGTTTATATGTATGTATGTATGTATATTGTTGTCTGACGGGATTGTCAGGGATCATTATTGTAGAGGAATGGTTGTGTAGGTAGGTGAATGGCGTGAAGAGGCTTGTGGTCTTATGAGGAATCAAGTGGGAAGAGTAGCCCTAACAAATCGACGAGGTTAGTATCATGTGAAAATGATTGATATTATGTGTTTATACTATGTGTATGTTTATGATATGACAAGTGATGTTGAGGGATACATGAACAAAATCAAAGCAATGTGATCTATGACATGTTAGGACACACATGGATAGTAGAAAGACACTAGAAGTAAAATTGCTTGGTATAGGCAATCCAGTCTTTGGATGTGCAATACTACTGTGGTGTATGTTGTACATGTTGTACATGTGGTGTTGCATACATGCGGTATAGTGTGCATGTTGTATATGCAGTGTTGTGTACATGAGGTGTGGTGTGCATGTTGTACATACGATGTTGTGTGCATGTTGTACATGCAGTGTTGTGTACATGTGGTGCTATGTACATATTGTGCATGTGGTGTTGTGTGCGTGTGGTGCTGTGTACATGTGATGTTGTGTACACATTGTGTAGGTAGTGTTGTGTACATGTGGTGTTGTGTACACGTTTTGCAGGTGGTGCCATGTGTATGTGATTTTGTGTACACATTGTGCAAGAGGTGTTGTGTATAGGTGCGACTGTCTACATGTTGTACCTGTGGTATTATGTGCATTTTGTACATGTTATGTTATGTACAGGTGGTAGTGTGCATGTAGTACATGTTGTGTTGTGTATAATGTGCTATTGTGTTACAATATTGTGTAGTCGTTGCATCGCGACATGTGTATTCATTATGTTGTACTCTGTGTACGCATATGTGTTGTGTTGTGTATAATGTGCCATTGTATTACGATATTGTGTAGTCATTGTATCGCGACATGTGTATTCATTGTGTTGTACTTTGTGTACACATATGTGTTGCGTTGTACATCAGGTGTAGGTGTGTGTACTATGTGGTGTTGTATGTTGTGTGTGGGTGTATGTGTGTGATGTATATTATATGTATGTGTACGTGATTGAAGAGAAGAGAAGGTATTGGGTGCTTCTCGGGTGTGGAAACCGGTTCGGTGTGTGTACGGACAAAGAATAAAGGTAGAAGAAAAAAACTATTTGAAAGATGAGTATCAATATTTTATTTCAGTTTTAATTATTCATGTGATCTCTGACTTTGATTTATGATGGTTATATGTGATTTATGATTCTAATTTATGATAGTTGTGTTTTGATCTAACTAGATGCAATATGTTTATACATGATGATTTGATCGAAGAGTTAGTTTGACTTGTTGTGACATGAAGTAAATAGGTTTACAAGTATACCTTATTGACAAGCCTCCAATGAGGTACGATTTGAATTTATTTTAACTTCGTTTTAGTCTAATGGAAATTATGTGTTTCATACAGGAAAGCAGAAAAATGTTTGGTTGGGTGGTTGAAACTGATTATAAGAATTAACATCGGCAACAAGAGGAATTAGAATAGGAAAGAATATGCTAGTAAAGCACTTAGGAACAGGGCCATCGTGGGACACTAGTACCCAATAGTGTCGATTGATTTCCATGAGCATGTTATGACTGGTATGATGGTTTGAGGCAAAGATGTGCCTTGGTTTTTGGACCTTCCGATGTAAGGAAACCTTGCCAGGGATGGATTTCCTAGGAAAGGGGATGTTGGAGAACCTAGAAGGTAAGTGATTGCACCGAAGGGGGTGACCGGATTTTCCAAGGGATTGTGTAGAAAATAAGGGAAGCGGGTGATGGATTTGTTTGGTCATTAGCATTCCCATATGGAATAAAAAGCACATTCGAAGTGTGCCCTAGAACAATGAGCTAGTAATTGTTCATTGAAGGAACATGTAGCGCAAGGATCATAGAGTTGGATATTGGATGTAGGTTTGACTTTGTTAGTGGATTCTAGACTTCTTGTGAAGGAGTTGAATCCTAGTGTTTCTTTGGGGGTGGAGGTGTGAGCCTCTAGATTCCCTTGTTACGGATGCAAGCATCATATCCTTTATTTGCTAGTTGAGAAAATGTGCATATATGTATGTGTATATTATTGTAAATATTATATCGAGGTAGATTTATAAACCTCCATAGACAGTATGATTATTTGTTGGTTGAAGTAAATGTGCATGAGTATATATGTGGTTGTGATTGTAAATATTGTAATAAGTTGGGTTATAAATCTCCAGTAAATGATATGTTTGTCATGTTTTCATCGTTGGTCATAGTAAATACTATAATGAGGTGGGTTAGAAGGTTCCATAGGTAGTATGTTTTGTTTTCAAGAATTTTATGGTCATAGGTGTCATTGAACATCGAGGATGGTGTTCCCCTAAGGGGTGGGGTTTGTAACAACTCCGGATTAAAAGTTCATGTAATAAATTTAATAAAGGAAAACTAAGACCAAGGTCATAGGAGACATATTCCAAGTTGAATGTCAGGAAAAACATCCTAGTGGGTGTTCATTTTGGTTTAATATGGTTGAGGAAATTGGAAAAGGCATTTAAAAAGATATTGAAAATTCAAAGATACATTAATTGGCATTTTATTTATGAAAATAAAGGAAATTAGGAGAAAAGGGGGATGAAAGGTTACAGAATTGCATGAGGAAAATGAAGAAAATAGAGGCCTTAATAATAAAAACGCTTATGAGGATCAGTTCACAAGATTTTTTTATTTTTATTATATATATATATATATATATATATCAATTTTGAAGGCTCTCTCTCTATTATCTCATACTCTTGCACACTTAAGAGAAAAGTTGGATCAGGCAGCTTTAGCAGGAATACTTACAAGTTGCATGTTTGAATTCCTAGTTATTTTAGGAATGCATGGTAGATGCATGTATGTATTTGGTTCTCTTGTTTTCATTAGCATGGGTTTTACCAAGTGTGACAACGTCAATAATAAAAATGCTTATAAGGATCAGTTCAAAACATTTTTTTTTTTCAGTTCATAATTTTCCTTTTTTTTTAGTTCAATTTTGAAGCTCTCTCTCTATTCTCACATACTCTTGCACACTTAAGAGAATTATTGAAGATCTCTAGCATTTAGGAAAGAAATCAAAGGAAAGCAAAGGACAAGCAAGTGAAAAGTTGGATCAGGTAGCTTTAGTAGGAACACTTGCAGGTAAAAGGTTGCATGTTTGAATTCCTAGCTATTTTAGGAATGCATGGTACATGCATGTATGTATTTGGTTCTCTTGTCTTCATTAGCATGATTTTTACCAGGTGTAATAGTGGTTTCAACATTGCATTTCCATTTCTGAATAGCCATGGTCTAATGGGATTCTTTCACTTGGTTGAGCTTTATGTTTTCGGATGGTTTTGGAACCGGGTGAGATGGTCTCAGGAAAACTCCTAAGAGCCTAGGAATCCCTTGACTGGTTTTGGTGGGATTATGGTAAAGTTTGAGGGTGGAGATGGGAAAATTTCTCAAGGTATTAGTGAAGAAATTCAAAGGCATCCAAGTTTGTTTCGGTCCTGCGAATCCCTTGACTAGTTTTAGTGGGATGACAGTAAAGCTTGGTAGTGTATGTTCTTGTTTTGTTCCTAGGAATCCGTTGACTGGTTTGGCAAGATTGCGGTAAATCTTGGTAGTGTATGTTCTTGTTTTGGGCCTAGGAATCTCATGACTAGTTTTGGTAGGATTGTGGTAAATCCTAGTTGTTTATGTGCTTACTTGGGTCTGGGAATCCCTTGGCTGATTTTGGCGGAATTGTGGTAAAGCCTAAGGGTGGTGGTGGTTTAATCTCCTAGAAGCCCTAGTTGTTTTGTCTTGAGTCCCACATTCATGCTTTGAATATGGCACAAGGGTGATTAGTTGAAAGAAATATTTGGTTCAACTCAATCTATGGTTGGGTGGTACGTGGAAGTCCCTGACTTGGTTGGCTTTTTCATATGTTAATAAGAGCTCTTTTCCTCTTGTATTTCATAAGTATTTTCTCTTATTATTATGTGGATTTGATGGTTTTTCTTTCATGATTATTGTTATGGTTATATGTTGGTTATAAGCATGGTTTCATAATACGTTCTAACCGTGGCTCTTGATATGTTTGATTTGTTGATTAATGCTTAATGAGTGCATGAGCTAATATATGTTATTACAGATACATTGAGAGAGCTTTATACCTTCTTGAAGAATCTCAGATAATTTTCAGAACCCTATGTTCATATATGCATTCATGACCTGTAGATTACATGTTCTCACTGTGTTTGATAAAATGACTATCATGGTTAGGCATGGCTAGGTCAAGTCCTTGATCAAGTTTTGTATTAATGGATTTCTCTTAATGTTATTTATCATTCTTGAAAGTCCCATTAAGTTTTGGGCAGTGTTTTGGAGACAAGACTTGAAAAGGTAGCACTAATTCCAGGGTTGTAGGCTCATAACTCAAAAATTGGCACTGCAATCGCTACCATGCACAGTTATGCATCTGACTAGAGGCCTATAGTCACTTGGATGTAGTTTATGCCTATGGTTGGGAGTCCATGTTAGTGAGATAATAATTTGGCTCAGGGTTTGGGCAACTGGAGGGGTGGTTTAGCTCTCAGGGGTCCTGTAGCTCCTAAGGAAGGTCAATACAGTTTTAGGTTGTCGACTCTACTTCCTTAACTGTACTTAGGACATTTATTCATGACATGGTAGCCATCATCTCATGTTTACCCCTATAGGCTTGTGAAAGTGGGTAAATGTGGGAGGAGGCATTACAAAAATACATGTTAGTGTTTGGATGGCACCGAAGTGGGGAAGATACCCCAGGATGATGTCATGCATAAGGACATGGACTTGCAACTACAGAGTGAGAGCTCTATCCATTTCATATTGCCAAAATCAGATCATATATGTATCATGCATTAAGGACGGTGCATAAAATAAGGGGTGGGATTGTAATATGCATTCCTAACCCCTGTACTGTAAATGTATGTATATGGATACTGAGACTAAGGTGTCTTTGGAAGTATATGCATGGTTAGGCTAGCGGGGAAAGTTATTATATGATAAGGGCAAAGTACCTGTGTAAATAATGTGTAATAATATTTAGGCTGGTGAGTTGGATGTGATGTTATGTAGCCTGAGTTCCCATGTAGAGCATTAAATTAATTATGGGGCTAGCATGCCCAAATTTATATGCCTTTAATGGCTAAATGGCCGGGGGAGATGAATTGTGATTATTTTTTACAAACATTATAATAATAAATCAAATAAGGCTTACTACAGAGGTCACTCCATGGAAAGAGTATGGGCAATGCAACTCAAGAAGAAAAGGAAATAGTTGGGTATTTGTGATGTGTGCACCCTAGGGCCCATGTGGCTTCAAGGAGAACCACTTGGCCAATGAAGGTCATGCATTGAAAAAGGGAATTGTAGGTTCCTATTAAGGGGAATGCATTTGGGGGCATTATTATTATTATGCATTCAAAGATGCACTAGGAGGGAATTATAACTATTATTATTATTATTATTATTATTATCATGCATGAGGATTAGACATTATTATTATGCATGGAGGATTGATCTAACCAAGAAGCCTAGGTTAGGAATCTGGTTATGGAATTTGACAAGTTATTCAGTCCAGATGACGAGGGAGCTAGTGAGCCCTAGTTTGGGATTTGGATCTGGCTTGATAGTTTGAGAGTCTGGTGCTTTGTTTTCTAGGAACCTTGGTGGTTCTAAGAGCTTAGTGGTTATGATGGTTTGTTGACCTTGATTATGGCTTGGCGCCATGGAGTTCAACTTGGGAACTTGATTGGAGATGGCCTGAAGGGTGCCTGCAGCCCTGAAGCAACATGTTTGTTGGGTTGGAACCTTGGCAGTTAGCCTGGAGGATGTCTGCAGCCCTGGTGCAACATGGTTATTGGTTTGGCACCTTGGCCATGGATGTATGGGTGTTTTGGTTATTGTTCCCTTTGAAGTTGTCACCTCAACTCGAGGGTGGCATGTGGCCGAGATTATGAATCATGTGGTCTACGACAGGAAGGAACATGGAGAGCCCACACTCAATCAACTCTTCTCTATCAAATAAGTGCTTAGTTCTTTGTATGGATGTTCACATATGAGTTATGTTTACTTGATGGATTTTATGTTGAAACCCTTACATTAGGGATTTCTAGCTATTATGTTGGTTGGAAATTATTTTTCTATGCATGTCATGCATTATTTATGTGCCTTCAAGTTGTAAACCCTAGCAGGGATTTTGATATGATTATGTGGATGTCCTTGTGTATAGATGCACGTGCTTAATTAATGTGCTAGAAATATGTTGTTATTATTTCCATTATGGTAATTTAATTACATTTTCTATGTGATGTGAACTAATCACAATTTCCAGGGAGTACTGCATTTTGTAACGATAATATTTTCCAAGTTAAAATTTATGGCAAGAGTTCAACACATATGCTTCTGCAGGTATACTTAATTATAATTATGCAGTATTGTGGTGTGGTGTTGCTAAGAAAGGGGTCAAGGACACTACACGATCAATCTTTGACCTTGGTTGTCTAATTTGTCAATGTTTGACTTTAGATAACGACGGTCGACTATAATTGAATATGTTTAATATAGTCAACCTTATTATTAGTAGTAGTAGTAGTTGTCGTCTTCATCACCATCTTTATTATATTGATAATAATGCTATAGGGTTGACCAAGTTTGATTATTATCAACTATTAAAATTATATTCAATCATATAATAATAATTATAATAAATTCAACTTTAATATTAAAATAATTATCATAATTAGTCAATGTTATTAATATTATTAAACATTTTTAAATCTTAATTGTGACTGACTACAAATGACCTTAGTTAATTAAGGCTGGAAATGTTTGACTTTTGTTAACCATGGTTGACTATAATTGAATATGTTTGAGTTAGTTTGACTAAGGACAACTATAAGTGAACAAGGTTGACTATTGTTGGATATGGTAAACATAGAGTTGACCAAGTTTGATCATGGTCAACTGTTTAAACATTGACTATAAAGGGCGACTTTGTTTGATTAATGTGGTTGACTATGTTTGATTATTAATATTAATAATCAATAATATTAATAGGATATCATGTTTGATCAAAGTTAAAGAGTGTTGACTATCAAGCATAGTCAAACATAGTCAACCACATTAGTTAATGTGGTTAACTAATTTTGTAATGTCGCAACACAACATTGGATAAATTTCAATGTAATGTAACATTGCGAAAATGTTTGTCACAATGCGACATTGGATACATTCAATGCCATTCCAATGTCACAACATGTTTGATTATTATTTATTAATATTAGTCAATAATATTAGTAGGCATTTATGTTTGACCGAAGTTGAAGAGTGTTAACTTTCAAACATAGTCAAATATAGTCAAACATAATCAACCACATTAGTAAATGTGGTTGACTAATTTTGTAATATCGTATATTGATGTTGTATAAATTGCAATGTAATCTAACATTGCAACAATGTTTATCACATTGTGACATTGGATATATTTTTGTACCATTCCAACGTCAATATATTATTATTATTATTATTATAATTGGTCAACTTTATTAATGTTAATATTGTTATTATTAAGCATTTTTAAATCTTGATTGTGACCGACTTAGGATGACCTTAGTTAACTAAGGTTGACAATGTTTTACTTTGGTCAACCATGGTTGACTATAATTGAATATGGTTCAATTATGTTAACTGAGGATGACTATGAGTGAACAAAGTTGACTATTGTTAAATATGGTAAACATAGGGTTGAACAAGTCTTATCATGGTCAAATATTTAAACACTGACTATAAAGGATGACTTTATTTAACTATGTTGACTAATGTGGTTGACTATGTTTGATTATAAATATTAGTCAATAATAATAATAGTTGATTATGTTTGATCGAATTTGAATGGTGTTGGTTGTTAAACATAGTCAATGACATTAGTACATGTGGTTAACTGATTTTGTAATGTTGCAATGTGACATTGGATAAATTGCAATGTAATTTAACATTGCAACGTTGGATATATTTTTGTACTATTCTACTGTCACATTATTATTATTATTCTAATTTATTAATATTAATATTGTTATTTTTAGACATTTTTAAATCTTGATTATGACCAACCAAGGATGACCTTAGTTGACTAAGGTTGACAATGTTAGACTTCGGTAAACCATGATTGAGTATAATTGAATATGATTGAGTTATGTTGATTGAGGACTACTATGAGTGAACATGGTTGACTATTGTTAAATATGATAAGAATAGGGTTGACTAAGTTTGATCATGGTCAACTATTTCAACATTGACTACAAAGGTTGACTTTGTTTAATTATTGTTGGTATATATGTTTGACTATTAATATTAATCAAGAATAATAACAGGTGATTATGTTTGACCGTAGTTGAAGAGTGTTGACTATCAAAGATAGTAAAACATGGTTAGACTATGGTTGAACATGGTTTAACCATTGTTTGGCTATGTTCAACCACTGTTGAATATGATTAACTATAGTTGATGATTGTTTAATATAGTTTAAGTATGGTTTATCATATTTTGACTGTGGTTTGTCTATAGTTGACCATGATTTGACTATTGTTACCATTGCAACGATGGTTGTTTATGGTTAACCATGGTTTTACTATGGTTAACCCTAGCCATCCACTATATGTTTCTATGGTCAACCATGATCATCTAGTATAGTTCAATATAGTTCATTATGGTTCACTATAGGTCACTTATAGATAGACCATGATTCCCATGATAATTTTCGTTCACCATGGTAGTCATATTGGCTATTGTTGATTATGATGCTCATGTTAACTACAGTTGACAATGTCAACAATAGTTAACATGTATTAATTTATAGTTAAGACATTATAAATGTATTAATATATTATTAATATATCAATAATTCTATATTAAACTCTTATATATATATATATATATATATATATATATATATATATATATATATATATATATATATATATATATATATAATATATATACTCTGAAATTATATTAATGTTATAATTAAATATTAATAATTATGTTGATAGGTGTCCCTCCTATTGGAATTGGGCACTTTAATGATTTTACCTAATTAAAAAATTGATCAGACGGTTTAAATTTAAAGATGTCAGTATATTCTTGTCGTTTCCACAATATCAATGGATTGAATTCACACCACTAACTTCCCTGCATATTAAATTGAATGGTTAAACCTTGTTCTAATTAATTTTTTACAAAGATTCATTAAAAATTTACCATGTCATTTGTTCATTGACACTTATGAGGATTAAGCATAATGGGAAAACTACAAAATGTAATAAACATGTTACACATACACTTGTCATAGTAGTGGAAAATTTGATATACTTGTCATACATAACTTACTTTTAGTTAGTGAAGTCATGGAGAATTTGGATTGCTTTGGTTTAATGGTTAATATTTCCATAAATTTTAATGATATGCTTTGCAATTCTTAATTAATGAATTCACTAATAACTTATGATCTCTCTTCCATAAATTTAAACTTTTGATTTGAAACTGATAACAAGTGTTACCAATTGATTATTTTGACTTAGCAGTAAATTGTTTTCTTAATTGATTTCTACATTCATGGGAAAAGAGACTATGGTGGAAGAGAGATCATTAGTTCTCCATGACTTCATTAATTAAGAATAACAAACCATATCATTAAAATTTATAGAAATATTAACCATTAAACCAACACAATACAAATTCTCCATGGCTTCATTAACTAAAAATAGTTTGTAATTATATTGATATTTATTTTAAATGTAAAACCAACATAGTGGCAAGGGACAAGAGACATAATTGTATTGTAGATCAATCCCATGTGGTCAAGTTGTACATGGGAGAGCATAAACACGATGTCAAATTGTTGGGCATGCAACGAGTTTAATAATTTTCATGGAATGACCTAATCCGTTTAAACCACAAAGCAATTATTGATAAAGACATCCAAACAAGTATCATGTTTTAAAACCTTATAGACAAATAGTTATTGGAAAATACATGCAAACAAGTATTTTGTTTTAAAAGTTTTTTTGGAAAATACATGTAGAGAAGTATTTTGTTTTAAATGTTTATAGACATTTATTTTCCTTTGACATTATTTTAGGGTACTAAGCTTTTTTTCATTTTCACATGTATTTGTTTCTGGCATATTTGAATATTAGTTATTAGATGTATAATAGAAAATAAATAAATTTGAATATTAAGAAAACATGAAAATAAAAGACAAAAGATACAAAGCTCAATTTTACATTGTGATATAATTATAAGAAAAACATAAATTTACAGTAATCTTGAAAGACTGTAAGTTATGTTTAAAAAAAATTATAATAAAAAACATAAATTTAGGGTAATCATGAAAGACTATAAGTTATGTTTAAAATGAGATTCAGAAAATTTCTGCAAAACATGGCTCATCGCTATCTCCCATAACAATGTTTTATGGTTTAAATTATTCATGTTGACTTCAAATTTAGGGTTTAAATTATTCAAGTGTGATTTAACCATGGATTAGAGGCTAACGAAAAACCAACCTTGAAATATGGCTAACATTGAATGGGAAGCATTGAATTGTGAGAAACCACCCATTGGTTTGGAATTCGAATGTAGAATGATTTCTTAACATACACTTGTCATAGTAGTTATAGACATTTATTTTCCTTTGACATTATTTTTGGAATTCGAATGTAGAATGATTTCTTAACATACACTTGTCATAGTAGTTATAGACATTTATTTTCCTTTGACATTATTTTAGGGTACTGAATTTTTTTATCATTTTCACGTGTATTTGTTTCTGCATATTTGAATGTTAGTTACTAGATGTACAATAGAAAATAAATAAATTTTTGTATTAAGAATGAAAATAAAAGACAAAAGATACAAAGCTCAATTTTACATTGTCATCCAATTATAAGAAAAATATCAATTTACAGTAATCTTGAAAGACTATAAGTTATGTTTAAAAAAATTATAATAAAAAACATAAATTTAAGCTAATCATGAAATAGTGTAAGTTATGTTTAAAATAAGGTTCATAAAATTTATGCAGAACATGGCTGACAAATATCTCCCATAACAATGTTTTATGGTTTAAATTATTCATGTGTGGCTTCAAATTTAGGGTTTAAATCATTCAAGTGTGATTTAACAATGGATTAGAGGCTAACAAGAAACCAACTTTGAAATGTGGCTAACCTTGAACGGAAACCACTGAATAGAGAGAAACCACCCATTGATTTGCACTTAGAATGTAGAATGATTTCTTAACATACACTTGTCATAATAATGGAAAATGTGTATTTCCGAATAACATGATGATGATCATCAGTTTCAAACCATTGGTAACGCTTTTCCAATTCCAAATAACAGGTTTAGGTAGTTTCATTAACTTCTCCATCAATTTCACCTTTTCATGCTCTTAATTATAACTCAAAAAAATAGGTGTCTTTAGTTTCATCAACTTGTCCATCAATTTCACCCTTTCATGCTCTTAATAATAACTCTGCCACTCCATCTAGGATTATAAAGTGGAGGAACAAAAAAACTTGAGCATTTCAAATTGTGATTAAATATTTATTGTACCTATTATTCATTACCATTCCATCTATTATAAGCATAGTGCATAGTGGTTGTTGGAATTGTTGAAAGATTACTGGAATTATTTACCAAAAAGATTACTGGAATGATTTGAAGGGGCTTCTCTGACTTCTATCTTCTAAAAAAGGTACACAATCTATTACCTAGATTTGAAAGATTACTACTTTATAAATTAATATTGCTTTCAATTGCCACTGTTACCTAGATTTATCATTTGGAAGACCTAGATTTATCATTTGAAAAACCAAGAATGGCTTTCTTCAAGATATCGTGATGTTTAATCACAATATCAAATATTTAATAAGATATCACAATTTGTGTTTTAATATCTGTGCTGGATGGCGCTTTGACAGATGACCCATAAGGTTATTTTTTAATTATGCTTTAATATATGCGTTGGCTGCTTGGCTTTTGGTAGACTACAACCATGCCTCTTAACGTATTGAAACCATATGGCAAACATTATATGATTGTTTTCTAAACATATTTTTTTCGTTTATCGTTCTATCATGAGTTCTTTAGCCGCAGTGCAAATCTATTTACCTTTTTGTC
The DNA here is from genome assembly GCA_000404065.3 of Pinus taeda. Taxonomy (NCBI): domain Eukaryota; kingdom Viridiplantae; phylum Streptophyta; class Pinopsida; order Pinales; family Pinaceae; genus Pinus; species Pinus taeda. The sequence goes on along the minus strand of APFE031266962.1, from coordinate 90,574 downwards.
GATTTCAATTCACTCTCCTTTTTGCAGGCTTCGATTCCTCCCTTACACAGCCCACTAGTCTCACTTGGCAGTGCAACCCTACCCAACAACTTAGTGCCTCGACAAGTAAAAGAATGATCTTGCGGCCCTCGCCCCACTGCTCGCTAATATTTGAAGGTTGTAATCCAATGTGGGTCCATAGTTACATATTTATTTCTTAATTAAAATATTGTCATGAACCCTGGGTCCATAGTTACATATTTATTCATTCCATTGACTTCGAGTCATTTAGCTACTGTGAAAATCTATTTATCTTTTTGTATTCACTCTCCTTTTATGCAGCTGCTCCATCACAACCGTGAACAACTGCCACAATCCCAATGGAATCCGGACTAGGCTCGCAAATGAAAAAAAAAAAATATTAATTCAGAAATGGTTTATGTCATTAAGATCTTTTTAGAAAGTTGGGTAGACTAATAGAACTCTACAAGCTGGAGACATAGAAAAACAAACCTTCATCCCAGGTATTTGAATCCACTCTATGCCAGTGCCAGTGGCTTTTGCTAGAAACTCTGAAAGAGCTTCCTCTGCAAAAGCCAGAAGCCTGCATTTAGAAAATTCACGATTAGCAAATATGCTAATAACAAATAAAAGTTACAGCCGCAAAAATTACTCCATGCTTTCTCAACCCACTTACAAGTCTAGAAATTGAGTTGTTTTCTGATGTTACCAGAGAATCTTGCAGAATGCACAAGAAAACGTATACCATTATCTTCATAGATTATTCCAATATCTAATTAATCATAATGAAGGACAAGCGGTCTAAAGAAATAACCGTTGTAACACCTAAAATGACCTGCAAGCCCTTTATAAATAGATTACAAATCCTCGACACTTTTTTGTTTGCAACTTTGTAGGGCTTGATCTCTCCATTGACTTGCCATTTTAAGGCACCAATATTTCCTATATCGTGAAACACATTCCACCAATGAGGCTACCGTAAATAGTCGTTTATCCTGCTATTTTCCCATTTTTTACCCATACCAAGGGCAATGAATTTATATGCCAGAAAAGTGAATGGAACATGCTTCGTTAAACAAAATTTGTCTTGGTTCTCGTCTATACCGATATGTATTACTACCATGATCTGTTAATACCATTATTAATGCAGGATAGGTTATGAGAGTAGCGTTACGTAGTGAGGTTGTTTCGTGGTTTGCATCACCACAGACCACAACGCCTCGCCAATTATTCATTCCATCCACTTCGGTTCACTCTACTAAACAATCATGAGAGTTATTTTTCCATTATGTCACCTTTTAAGATAAAATCATTTCATGCATGGAATTTAACGTTCTGATAAAGCCATCAATTTTTATAATTAGGGAATAGATTTTCCACCGCTTTCAATGTATCTTGATATTTATAGGTATATTATTATTGTTTATGGTAAACAAATAAGTGAATATAGAATTAAAATTTATTATATATGAAAATGATTAAACAAAATGAATATATTTTCAAAATATGTGAAATAGAAAATGAAAATGGAAAATAAATAGTATGAATTGCAGGTGAAAATAGTTAAATAAAATGAAATAAAATTACAACTATCTGAAATAAAATGAAAAAAAACTACAATTATTTGAAATAAAAATGAGAAATTAATTTTTGCATTATTGTCCAAATTGTTAAAAAACAGTAGAACGCAAGAATTTAAAAATATCTTACATTTAACATTTTAATTCTTTTTATATTGACGGCTCTAAATCGTTGTGCTCCATATTAATACTCCACTCCCACTCAGAACACGTTTCCTGTTGCACCTAGAGTTTCAATAAAACCAGTCTTACACCTTAAAAATTGGTATCTACAGGCTTTCTTTTGTTAAAATTGGGTATTTGAATGATTTTGTTAATTAATGTTTTTATTATTATTTTATAGTCACTTTATGAAGATATGTATAATCATTTATGAAATATGTATTGAAATCAGTGGGGAAAAATCAAAATAGAAATAAAATTGGAATTAACTAAAGCTTCATGAGAAAGTTTGCAATTAACTAAAGCGTTATTAAAAAGTTCACAAAAAAAATATACACCAACTGATTAATTATTCATTATTTAATTTGTAATGATCTTAAGATTTATACTAATTTTAATGGAATCAGTTAAACTTTATAATAATGGTTAAAAAAATATTTATTAAATGAGAGATGGTTTAAATTATAAATAATTAATAAATATTTAAATCAAATTTTTTTATTAAATCAGAAAATTGTTTATTTCAATACCTAAATTAGTATAAATTAAAACTAAACCATAAAATTAGTCAACTACTCATAAGCTAAATAACTCATATTTAATGATAGTTAGTCATAAATTTAAGTTACTTATAATTGTTTACTATAAATTATGCATAAACCTAAAAACCCTATAAATGATTGAAATAAAATTAACTATGCAACATTCATTATTCGTGATTTAATTTGACAATAATCTTAAGGTTTATACTAACGAAATATAATTTTTGCAATAATGATTAAAAAAATATTTATTAGATGAAAATTTGGTTAAATCACAAATAATTAATAAATATTTAAATCAGAACTAGTTTATTCATATAGGTGAATTACTAGAAATTATTCATAAACCTAAAAACTCAAACATAGAATTAGTGAATTACTCATAAAATTAAATAATGCATAGTTACTTATAATTACTCATAATTATTCATGAATCTAAATGACTCATAACTAACCTAAATTGCTCATAGTTGTTGACTATAAATTACTCATAAACCAAAAAACACTATAAATTATTGAAACATAAAATTAACTATGTAGCACTATAAATTAACTTTTGATTCACCCTACTAAATAGTCACAAGAGTCATTTTTCCTATATGCCACCTTTTAAGATAAAATCATTCCATGCGTGGAATTTAACGTTATGATAAAGCCATCCAATTTTGTAATTAAAAAATAGATTTTCCACATATTTCAATGTATCATAAGCCATCCAATCTTGTAATTAAAAAATAAATTTTCCACAAATTTTAATGTATCTTGATATTTATATGTATATTATTAGTATTTAATTTGAACAAATAAAACTATACAATTAAGTGAATATATAGTTAAAATTTAAATACATAATATTATAAATCAATTAAGTGAAATATAATTAAAATTTAAATACATAATATTATAAATCATAGCATGTATTGTATATGAAAATGTTTTAAATAAAATATATATTGTTTCAAAATATGTGAAATAGAAAATGGGAAATAGATAATATGAATTGCAGGTGAAAATGGTTAAATAAAATGAAAAAATTACAACTATATAGAAATTGGAAATTAATTTTTGCATTATTGTCCAAATTGTTAGAAAAATTAGAATGCCATAATTTAAAAATATCTTACATTTAACATTTTAATTCTTTTTATATTGGAAGCTCTAAATGGTTGTGCTTCATGTTAATACTCCACTCCTACTCAAAACATGTTTACTTGTTGCACCTAGAGTTTCAATAAAACCACTCTTGAACCTTAAAGATTTGTATCTATAGGCTTTCCTCTGTTAGAATTGGGTATTTGAATGATTTTGTTAATTAATGTTTTTGATTATTTTTTATTATTATCTTATAGTTACTTTATGAAGATATGTATGACCATTTATGAAGAATGTATTATTTGAATGATTTTGTTAATTAATGTTTTTGATTATTTTTTATTATTATCTTATAGTTACTTTATGAAGATATGTATGACCATTTATGAAGCATGTATTAGAATTAGTGAGGGCAAAATAAAATTGGAATTAACTAAAACTTAATTAGAAAGTTTGCAATTAACTAAAGCGTCATCAAAAAATTCGCAAAAAAAAATATATACACCAACTCATTAATTATTCATTATTTAGTTTGAAAATGATCTTAAGATTTATACTAATTTTAATGAAATCGGTTAAGCTTCGTAATAATAGTTAAAAAAAGGGAAAAACACAAGTGTGGGAGAGTCATAACGCCAAGGAGCCAAGTTCAGGAAGGTAGGGAGGAGAATGAAGTCTCAGCACAGGAATCTCACATGGCGGCCACAGTTGTGGAAGATGCCATGTCTCCTGAAACCGTAGGAGATGCACAGGCTTACATTTCCTCTTTGTCGTTGCCCTTCTAGATGGGTCAGAGTCAGCTCGAAAAGGCGGGTGAAGAGCAAGAGGTAGGACCTAAGCGCACAGTCTTCACGAGACGAGAGGTTTACCTCACCCCTGGGGGAGAAGTCGCGGAGTAGGAGAGCAATTATTCCACCCCAACCCAGGGGTTGACCAGTATTATAATGTTGTTGCTGTCGCGCCTGGGTATGCCTAGATGAACCCTAGCATGGGTTATGCTACGCCAGGATATGACCAAACGAATCCTAGTGTGGATCCCAGGATCTCTGTCTCATCCTCATCCCATTTACGTGGCTAGAATGCACCAGATTTCCTCTCTGCCAGAAGCAAGCAAAGAATCTGCTTCTCATTCTTGCCAGATTTTCTTGCAGAGATTCCTCTCTTGAATCAGCCAGATATGTCTGAAGAATCTCAGGAATTTCAGATCCAAGTCAACCTCTTGGGCAAGACGAGGATGCATTGGGTTCGAGCAATAGATCTCGTGCAGGATCTTCTGCAAAAACTCGAATGATGGCTGGGGATCCCCTCCTCTTTCCTCAGACTATTATATAAGGGTAAGCAACTTATGAATCCCCTTCCTCTCTCCTTTTACAACATTCATAAGGACGCTTCTATTGGGGCTTCTTTTCGTTTAAGAGGTGGTTCCTTTGGGCAGAACTCCTCTGCCCCTTCTTTCTCTTATAAAGATGCAGCTCGCAAAAACGCTGCCCAACCTTAGTCCTCTTCGAAAGCAGCCCATCCAAATAGGGCTCCAAAGCCGTTTTTGGTAGACAAATCAAAGGAAATTCCTTCCATCAATTTCTCTCATCCTGAGATTGAAAATCACTTCTAGATATTTGCAGAATCAGCACTCATATGCAAATTTAATGGGCTTTGGCCTCACACAGCAGATCTATACCAATGGATCCACTCCACCTGGACTAAAAAAAGCAAGATCTACTTATGTACAAAATGATTCTTCATTGTGGTTTTTGAATTAAATGAAGATTACCAGACGGCCTTAATGGGAGGCCCCTGGTTCTGGGGTTCGGCTGCGCTTTTTCTCACCCCTTGGTTTCTAGATTTCGACCCTTCTACAATAGTCATCACCAAGCTTCCCATTTGGGTCAAGCTCCCGAATCTTCCTGCTCATCTATGGCATCTCTCTGTTCTCTTAGCCATTGGAAATACTTTAGGACGCTAGCTGGCTACAGACTCTTCTAGAAAGGAAAATGGTCTCTACACCTACAACAGAATTTGTGTAAAGATAGATATCAGCAAAGGATTGTCGGATCAGATTAATCTCAAGATTGGAGATATCCACTGGACTCAAACCTTGGATTACAAGAATACAGCCTTATGTTGCCGCCATTGTCATCAAACGGGGCACCTCTAGAGTACATGTACCCAATTCCTTGATAAAAAGAAGAATCTGAAAAGTAAACCCAAATCCAAGCACTGGAATCCCTGTGAGCCTCCCCGTCCTATGGACGATTTAGATTTCTCCAGTTCGGATGAGGAGGAATCTGAAGCAAATGTGCAGAATGATTAGGATACGGTAGCAGATGTGCAGAATGATGTGATTCAAATGGATGCTCCCTCGGTCAGTCTGGAAGTCCCCTCTGACCCTCAGATTTCTCAGAAACGTTCTCATTTTTCTTCATACTCAGACTCTGATAAGGATATTCTGCCGCCAGTGTAGAATAGTCTACAGCTTGTTATGGCTCAGCCAAACTCCTCTGGGTGGGTCAAAGTAAGCAAGAAAAAAGGAAAAAAATGTCGTGTTGCAGGAACTGCCCCTCGGGGTAGTTCTCTCAGCTTAGTTCTATATTTTTGTATTCCTGTGTTCTCTATGGCCCTTTCCTTGACTGTCTCTTTGGAGTGAGCTGGGTAGCCTATCACCTGTGGCTCCCTTGCTTTTCTACTTCGCTTGCATGCAAGCTTGATTGTACTATAAAGTTCTTTTCTTAATAGAATTAGTCTTTATTCAGGAAATAATAATATTATAATAACAATAATAATAATAATAATGATTAAAAAAGTATTTATTAAATGAGAAATTGGTTAAATTATAAATAATTAATGAATATTTAAATCAAATTTATTTATTAAATCAGAAATTGTTTATTCAAATAGTACTAAATTAGTATAAATTAAAACTAAAACATAAAATTAGTCAATTACTCATAAGCTAAATAACTCATAGTTATTGATAATTAGTCATAAATTTAAGTTACTTATAATTGTGTACTATAAATTATGGATAAACCTAAGACCCTATAAATGATTGAAATATAAAATTAACTATGCAACATTCATTATTCATGACTTAATTTGACAATGATCTTAAGGTTTATACTAATTAAATCATAAGTTTTGCAATAATGATTGAAACAATATTATTAAATAAAAAATTGACTAAATCACAAATAATTAATAAATATTTTTACTCATATAGGTGAATTACTATAAATTACTCATTAACTTAAAGACTCATACATAGAATTAATCAGTTACTCATAAAATTAAATAACTCGCATCATTACTTATAATTACTCATAATTATTCATGAATCTAAATGCCTCATAATTAACCTAAATTGCTCATAATTTTTTACTATAAATTACTATAAACCAAAAAAACACTATAAATTATTGAAACAAACAATTAACTATGTGACATTATAAATTAACTTTTGATTCACTCTACTAAACCATCATAAGAGTCTTTTTTATTTCATGTCACCTTTTAAGACAAAATCATTCCATGCGTGGAATTATGATAAAACCATCAAATTTTATAGTTAGGGAATAGATTTTCCACATATTTCAATGTATCTTGATATTTATATGTATATTATTAGTACTTATTGTAAACAAATAAAACTATACAATTAAGTGAATATATAATTAAAATTTAAATACAAAATATTATAGATTGTAGCATGTATCGTATACGAAAATGTTTAAATAAAATGATTTTTTTTCAAAATATGTGAAATAGAAAAATGAAAATGGTTAAATAAAATGAAAAAAACTATAACTATATAGACAATGAGAAATTAATTTCTATATTATTGTCCAAATTGTTAGAAAGTAGTAGAATGCCAGAATTTAAAATATCTTACATTTAACATTTTAATTCTTTTTATATTGAAGGCACTAAATCTTTGTGCTTCATGTTAATACTCTACTTCCACTCAGAACAAGTGTACCTGTTGCGCCCAGAGTTTTAATAAAACCACTCTTACACCTTAAAGAACATCTACTTCCACTCAGAACAAGTGTACCTGTTGCGCCCAAAGTTTTAATAAAACCACTCTTACACCTTAAAGATTGGTATCTATAGGCTTTCCTATGTTAGAATTGTGTATTTAAATGATTTTGTTAATTAATGTTTTTGATTATTTTTTATTATTATCTTATAGTTACTTTATGAAGATATGTACAACTATTTATGAAATATGTATTGGAATTAGTGAGGGCAAAATCAAATTAAAAATAAAATTGGAATTAACTAAAGCTTTATTAGAAAGTTTGCGATTAACTAAAGCAAAGCGTCATCAAAAAGTTTGCAAAAAAAGTATATACACAACTCATTAATTATTCGTTATTTAATTTGAAAATGATCTTAAGAGTTATAATAATTTTAATGAAATCACTTATGCTTTGTAATAATGGTTTAAAAAGCCACGACAATTAAGGTGATGAGACAGAGCGACGGCGGACGGGGCGGCCACATGGCCCTCTACAACCTTTCCAAGGCCACCTTGAATGGCATTCATGGCACCTTGCAGGAGCCATTTAATGCATGCTCCAGTCGAGGCAGGTCCATTACCCACTTAACCATGGAGCCAGAGAAATTTCCTATTATTCTGCCCCTGATTCACTGTGTCTTCCCTCCGCAGGCAGAAGAGCCGACTGAATGCACCAGCACTGGCCACAGATGTTGGCTTCTGAGTTGCATTGATTTGGGTAATGTCTTCCACCATTCCCACACCAACCTCTGCAATTCGGCTCACAACCTCCAGCCCTCTGTAATTTCTGTGCATAAATCTTCCATCAATTCCTCTTCTGCTTCTGTTAACTTTCTCCCTATTCCCATTTCCATGATGGTCCACCATCGCATGTGCATCCAATGTGGTGTCACGCGAGGCAGAAGTTCTCGTTCCCCTACTTTGCATAGCCATGACTTTGCTTCCCCTACCTCCTCTGTCGAAAATCCTCACCAGCACAGTTTTGCAAGCCAATATCCAAATACAAGAAGTGGCAGAGGCAGAACTGACCTCCACAGCTCAAGACATGAAGTTGTAGTTGTTCGCACTGCAACCTTTCCCCTGCATCCGCATCTTGCTCGTCACACCACGCAGTTTCGATTTCGCAACTCTTTGAACCGCCTGGTTATTGTAGTTGTTGTCTCAATTTCCATTACAGAAGAGATCGAGCAGCATGTTCCTTTGGAAATTTTTACGGAGGAGGAAAACAGAGTTGGCCTGAGCAGGACCAGGGGCAACAATGACGAGCAGGAAGCTAATGAAAGTTGGAACAGGAGGCACGGTAAAACCATTACTAGCAATCAACATGTTGAGACAGGCGTTCGCAGTGACACGCAAGCCTTGGAGAGACGTCTGGATGACACGTCAGGCCCGCATGTTGAGGCTTGCAGCACGGAGGAAGGCCATCAGGTATTGGGACATGGCGAGTCGGACAACCCGGATGACTGGGCGTGTCCAATTATGGAGGAGCTCGCTCCGAAAGATTAAGCGTCGTGTGTCATGTCTGCTAGGTGGCATCTCTTTCTTGTTCTTGGTTTAGTTCTGTCCAGTCTTATGTGTTCTCAGGATAATCTGTTGGTCGGTTGGTCTAGTAAGGATAAACTGTTAGTTTTGGTCATGATCTATTTAAATTTTCCACCCCTACGTGGGTTAATTTTTGGATATATTTTGGACATATATTTGCACTGGTTTCCCCTCTATTGGGGCAATGTTGGGGCAATCACAAACAACTATCATGGATGCGTGTTGATTGAGGTTGGGTTCCTTTGTGGCCAAGAATCACTGTAATTACTTTTTGTGTATCATACTAATAGATTAACCTTACTTAGAAAAAAAAATAATGGTTAAAAAAGTATTTATTAAATGAGAAATTGTTTAAATTATAAATAATTAATAAATAGTTAAACCAATTTTTTTTATTATATCAGAAATTGTTTATTCAAATACCTAAATTAGTATAAATTAAAACTAAAACATAAAATTAGTCAATTACTCATAATCTAAATAACTCATAGTTAATGATAATTAGTCATAAATCTAAGTTACTTATAATTGTTTACTATAAATTATGCATAAACCTAAACACCCTATAAATTATTGAAATATAAATTAACTATGCAGCATTCATTATTCATGATTTAATTGGACAATGATCTTAAGGTTTATACTAATGAAATAGATAAGTTTTGCAATAATGATTAAAACAATATTTATTAGATGAAAAATTGGTTAAATCACAAATAATTAATAAATATTTAAATTAGAACTATGGTTTACTCATATATGTGAATTACTAGAAATTACTCATAAACTTAAGAACTCAAACACAGAATTAGTCAATTACTCATAAAGCTAAATAACACATAGTTACTTATAATTACTAATAATTATTCATGAATCTAAATTACTCATAATAAACCTAAATTGCTCATAATTGTTTACTATAAATTACTCATAAACCAAGAAAACACTATAAATTAGTGAAACATAAAATTAACTATGTAGCATTATAAATTAACTTTTGCACCCAAATAAGTGGAATGTGGCTTCTAAAATTTACAAAAACTCAATATATGAAACATTGAATTGAGATTTCTACTACCAACTATATGTTGTTCTATTCACTAGTCATTGTAAATCATGCCACACCTTTTTCTACTTTTCTCTATTCACTGCATACCACACATTTTTCTACTTTTCTCTATTCTTTGTTTAATGGAAAACACACTCCACTTCAAATATATTAAAAAAAAATGGCAGACATCCATTCCACTTCAAATATTAAAAAAAAGAAAAAAGAAAAAAAAAACTAAAATCTATGATTCTATGTCATCCTAAGGATTTTCATTTAATGATATATATTATAAACCTAAAACTATATTGAATTGTTTTTTAATTTGTAAAAGAATAATATTATAAACTTAGAACAAAGGACTAAAACCTAACTCCATTTAAATAGTTAAATGCTTAAAAGCCTTGTAAAATATTTTTTTGAAAAAATCCATGTTAAATCCTTGTAGATCTAAATAACTTTAAGAATTTTTTAATTCTAGATATAGCTCTTAAACATTATTCTATTCAATTGGATGGATGTCTTACTCCTGAAAATTTCAGGTTGTATTTAAATTCTCTTTTTGATTTGATTTGTTGAGATAGACATCCCTTTTAAAATTACTCAAAGTATTTAGATCTATATGGAATAGGAATTCAAGGTTGAATTTAAACATTTGGTTTTGATATTACGAGAGAAAATCTAGGGAGAGATATAGACATTTCCTCCTTGAAGAAGGCATTGTTAGGTGTGGAGTTCATAGTTGTATCCACTTATTTGACTAAAATCCTTCCCCAAATATCCCTAAAATGTATGAGAATCTAGAATGCGCATGTACTCACTTTTTTTCTTCAAGAAAGCAAATGTTAGATCAATGATGGTTGAAGATTCATCAAGTTATTTGTGATAAATATTACTTCATTGTCACAATAATATCTAATTTTCCAACTTTCACATATGCTATCCATATTTAATTGCACTAAGGTGTGAGGATTATAATGGAATTAAGGGATTTATATATTCCTTTTTGTACTTAAAGTGATTTTGGTTACTTTGGTCCATTAACGTAAGGTGAAGAGGTGCAGCACCAAGGATGGAGGAAGAGTTATGGTCTAGGAATGTGTTGTTTTAGAGATTTAATAATATCATTTTAATTTGATATTCCTGGATTTATTATATTAAGAATTTTAGTTTAGGTTTAAAGACAACAATTGTCACTTATTACTATAATTTTAATATTAAATACTATTAAGTTTTGAAAGATAAATAATTAAAAATATGAATGTGATTATTTATTATTTAAATTTCGTGATATTTATTAGTTTAACCTCCATATACCATATAATCATAATCATGTAGATATTAATGTAGTCCATTACAATGATTAAGTTGTGATAGTAATGTAGTGCATTAGAAGGATTATCTCTATTGTTTTGTTAATAAATAAGTAAAATGATTTTAAAGTAATTTTAAATATGAAAAAAATTAATATATATGAATATGTTGTTTTAGAATTTTAATAATATCATTTTAATCTGATATTTTTGGATACATTATATTAAAAATTTTAGTTTAGGTTTAACATTTTTTATCCTTAACACAATGGAAAATTGTGTTGTTCAACAAAAATATAAAATTGTGATTTCTAGGCAATCTTTTTGTTGGCATTGTGAATTAGGTGTTGTCCTTGATGGAAACCTACCTACTGAGTTGTTCTTATTTGATATTATAAATATATTTGTAAAAACATTAACAATATTGGATTATAGAGATTAGGTTTAAAAAATTGTGGAATTGTGTTCGGCTTTGTAATAATGTTATGATCCCTCATTTGATTTTATACAATTTCTATATCTGAAGTTTTTCTGTATGTGTAAATGGTAAACTATGTATGTATGTTACTTTTAATTTTATTCAACATTAAATTGTTTTGTTGATATCAAATGTGTTTTTTTTTTTATTAGGTGATTTCATTGTTTTATCATGGATCCATCTATTTGGAGTTGTCTTCCATTCAAAATTCTTGAACTTGTCTTCCTCTGGCTGCCTTTATCGGTTGTGATAAATTTTAGCACTATTTGTATGAAATGGAAGAATGTTTTTCAAAACCCTTCTTTCTTGTTACGTTTCAAGCATATGTCTACGAATGAATTTGGATTTATGGTTCCTTTCCTCAATAGTGAAGAAAATTATTTTGCTCCTAAATACCTTAATCCGAATGAGCACATATATCAATTTCATTTGCAATTCATAGATTCAAGATATAAAGTAGAGTCTACTGTTGGACCAATAGTGGTTTTATCCTTACCAACATAATGCTCCCATACACTCAACTATTTTGTAATGAATCCATTTACAAAGGCCTTTAAAACATAGGGCCAATACGAATGGGAGAGTGGGGATTCTCTTCATTATTGGAAAATGTAAGCAGCAGAAAATATGATTGGGTTGTTCTAAAACATATGTATGACATAATGAAGTCTAAATTTTGTTTTTTCAGTAGTCTTGATAGGGTATGGAAAAGGGTTGTTGTTCCATTTGGTGGCACTTCACTCCCTAAGAATGGTGTGCTTTATAAAAGTAAATTGTTTTGGATATATCTGGACAAGGAGTATGAATATTATCCTCAGTACGGGTATACAATCTACTAGTTTGATGTAATAAAAAAATGAATGGGGTTTTTCATTTGTTCCAATCACTGACATATGGTGTATGTCATTACCAATATACATGGATCAGTTGATATGCTTTGTCAATGATGGCTCCACTTTTGTATGGTCAATTGAAGAGTTGGATCATTTCCAATTTGTTCAACCATGTGTTGAACAAACAATTGACTACTTTGAAGATGATTGGGGTTTCATATGGAATTTGTTGGAAGAAATTTCTATAGATATAAATAGAAAATGTCTTGGATATCTTCCATTTCGAATAGTGCATGGTCTGGTTCTTATCTGCAACTGCAATGAAGTTCCTTTCCTATTATATGACATGATGACTTTTATATCTTTTCCAATAGACATTGATAATTCAACTAATGAACCTATGTCTGGGTTTTGGTACCCAACGCTAGAGGATTGCAATGATTTGATTGAGTATGGAAATGTTTTTGGAATTTCTCCCTATATGGATTTTGTTGATGAGATTCCACCATTGCATATGGATATGGATTTTTAGGATATTACTATTCTTAGGAGTTCCTATAAATATTTCCATTTTATATACTCTCTATGGTTGTGGAAAATATTTCCATTTTTGTCTCTATACATACTATGGGTCTCTATGGTAATACTTTAAAATTATGCTTGTATCGATCTTTATGATGTAAAATATTTCATATTGTTTCCCCTAAAGTTTTCTTAATTACATGTAAATGTGTCTCCATGTTATGCATTTTTCTTTATTTGTATAATTATAATTGCTATTAGTTATGTTAGACATGTTATTTGTACGGGTTTTTTGTTATGATTCTCAAACAACATTATATCTTTATGTACATTTTAATATTTACATTTATATTTTGATAGTATATAGTTCCAAATTTTTAGAATATACTTCCAAGTCATATCATTCTTAGAGTATTGTGTCCCAATAGTATGGGTTTTGTTTTAATTCTAATATGATACATGAAAATTTAGACTTTTTTGTTTAAGCCATTTGGAAGAATTCATTTATGTTTTTAGCCATTTTGAAAAATTCATTTTTGTTTTTAGCCATTTGGAAAAATCCTTAAACATTTTGATATGTTTATATGGTTGGAAAAAATAACATATACACTTTTTATGTTTTTTTACAATTTCCAAAAAAAAACTTGTGCCTTTTTCATTCTTTTGTGTTTGTTTATATTAGACATTTGCTATGTTCCATGTTTATGATTCCATAATGAATATTTTATTATTCATTGTAGACATGTCATATCAAGGCACAAGTAAGCATACAAGAAAATGAAATTTTCACCAGAAACAGTGAGAGGTCTAATGAAAGTTATCGTTTTTGGTATCAACAAAATAAGGATTTGATAAATGATCATAGGAGAGCTACATATCATAGAAGAACGAGTGAATCCATTCTTGAAAATGATTTTATAATTTCTCATAAGTGTCGTACTATGGATGATATAATGGAGAGAGCATTTCCTGTTGATAGTTCATTATCAAAATATGCTCCTTGTTAGCATAATATTATTGTTTGATGCTCTCCTGAAAATGTTCATAACTTTAGGGAAACATCTTGCAATCGAGAAGAACATCATATCGATAACGTGGATGGAAATGTCCACCCTAACCCTTCTGTGTATCCAATTGCATGTTTTGACAACCAAAGGTTGCAAAACATCCATGGTGGAGGTAATGATGACATTGTGCATGATGATTTGGATGATAGTTTAACTGGCCATTTGTTTGATAATTTGGAGCCAATTGCTCGAAACATCAGATCTTCTAATCCACTTCTCAAAGTAATGTAGTCCCACCAAGATAATCAGTCATCCCTGATAGCATTTCGTGATGGTTGTTTAATTACATTCCTCTATTTACAAAGTTTTGTTTACTAAACTTATAATTTATTTTATTCTCTTGGAAAAGGATACAACTCATTTTGATAGAGTTCTAGAAATTAATTCCTAAAGTGTTCCATCTACTAATCTGAGAAGTGAAGATGAAGCATGTCATAACCTTCCTGTGCATTCTCCTCAATGATCAAATTGCCAGACTAATGTAAATTTTCAATATTTTTTATTTGTTTTTCTTTTTTTTAATTTTTAATTCGTTGGACATTGAATTTTCTGGCGTAATTTATTTTCTTCGAACATGACACAACTCATTTCAATATAGACATACAAATTAACTTCGTAGACGTTCCATTCATTGATGTTAGAAGTGAAGAGGAACCATCTCATAGTGTTCATCCACATCGCCAAACAAACGTAAATGTTGAGTGTGTTTGTTCTTTGTTTCATTTTTTCATTTGCAGTTGGTTGGACATTGTATTTTGTAACATTTTATGGAGAAACCATGATTTCATCTCATTAGGTTGGATAATTGGAATCCATAACATCAAATTGTTGAACTAATGCAGATGTTCAATGTATTTGATTTCTTTTCCATTTTTGAATCTTTCTTTGTTGGACATTTAGTTTTATAACATATTTTATTTTTTTGAAATAAGAAACAACTCATTTGAATAGAGGAATAGAAGCTACATCCAAAAATGTTCCATCCACTGATGTTAGAAGCCAAGATAAACCATCTCATAACCCTCATCCACATCAAGACACAAATGTAAATTTTGAATGCATTTGATTCTTTTTCATTTTTTTCATTTATAATTAGTTGGAAATTAAATTTTATAAATATTTTATAACAAAGTGACCTTTACATCCTCTCAAGTTCATGCAATGCAGACCATAAATTTGGAAAGACCTTCTCATAGATCCATTCCACATGCTTCAAATTTGCAAAGGGAATCTCATGTTCCTGAAGATGAAGTACATTTTAGAAGAAATTTTACTCTTCCAAATGGTTTTCAACATGGTTCGGCCAGTAGATATGATCATATTCATTTTGATGAAAACATGATTGCAGTGCATAAAATATTTTGAGCAAAGATAGATAGCTTGTCAGCTGTCCAAATGTGCCACATTTGCCAAGAATCATATCCTGGAATCCATGTTTTGAGACATTCTGAAGGACATTTTTACAGACGATATAAGAGTGAAAGAGAAGCCCATCATTTTTGTCAATATAATAACATGGATCCTAGTGAGCAACCTCATATTTTAAGAGTTCTTACTCAAGTTGAAGAAATGCTAATAGCACGTGTGAATCCTATTTTGCAAGTGACACATGCTTGAGGTGGGCAATATAAGTATAGTGGTCATACAATTAGCTTTCCTCAAGATATTTCTACAATTGTACAAATTCTTCCCCGACATGTTGAAGATATTGACTTTCTAGTTGAGAGGAGACATGTCACTCAATCTAGATATTATGAATATTATGTCAAAAGATCTTGAGTGATGGCTGCATTGCTTTTGAAAATCCAACATGATCAATATTATCAAGATGTTGTAATTGACTATGATTGAGTGAATGCTCTACCCCAAATATCAATAGATATCTCCTCCAGGCTTAAATTTGTTGATTGAGATATTAAAGAATCTGAGATAAATGAAACAAATAATGAAGGGTTTCCTGTTGATCGTTTTCCCTCTCATCCTTCTTGTTTTGTTTCTTGCCTACCAAACGAACGAAGAGAAGTGGAAGAAATTAGAGCATTTCTTGATAACGTTGGTTCTTCACATGTTCAAGACATGGATTAGCCCAGTATTGGAACCTCTCAAGAGAATGAATATAATACAAAGGGATTATTAGATATGCCATTCCCAACATTATTCCCCATTGGTGATGTTGATTGGTTGCAACCATGTATTTGTAGTGTTGAACTTCATGAGTATGCATTGCATCTTCTTAGGTACTACAATCAACGATTTGGAATCCATCCTCACTTTCGATATTACCTATTGAACATGATAATGCAGCATCGGAGCCAAGAAACTATTGCAGTTTTTGCAAAGAAACATTTACATGATAACTCACCTACAACAATTAAAGATTTGTGTCACCAACTATCTGATTTACCAGATAATAAGTTGGTTGAGCATCTTATGCGGTTTGGTTCTTCTCTGAGAGGTATAAGGACATACTGGACTAAGTGTCAAGCTGAATTGACTCGCATGATTACTCAGTTAGGATGTCCATATTTATTGTTTCTTTGAGTGCAGTTGACACAAAGTGCCAACAGTTGCATAACCTCATGCCCATACATTCACTTTCTCGTTCTTTAAATGAGCATCGTATGAAAATTGAGAATGTTATCTAGTACCCTCATATTTTTATCACATTTATGAACCATGGATTCAATATTTTTTGAGAGGAAGTTATCAAAAAATATCTAAAAGCTAAAGACTTCTTGTACAGGTTTGTGTTATTGAATTTGTTTTCTATACTTTGTCAATTTTTATTATGATTCTATCTATATTATTTGTAGTAACTATATCTTCATTTTTTCAGATATGAGTGCCAACATAGAGGTTCAGCACATATCGATGGTTTCCTATGGTTAGAAGGCACTCCTGACATGGAAATACTTGATTGGTCAAATGGTTCTGATGTACAACTTGCGAAGATATTCTTAGACAAATATGTAATTGCATGGAATCCACGTGACAACATCATCGCAACATAATGGTTCCACGAAGCCTCAATGATGACCCTTGCCTATTGAATACTGGTCATATTTTCTCTTATAATCCTCATAATGATTACGAAGAATTGTTAAATTGTGTCCAAAGGCACAAAAAGTGTACCGTAGATTCTTGTTTGCATAAAAAAGGGCACTATTCTGACATTTCGGTAAAATGCTCCATGGGATCTTTGTGATGAATCAAGATTTTTCATAGATGATCAAGGAAGAAAAAAATATGAGCCAGTAAGAAATGATGACAGGCTTAATGTACATAACATTGACCTTCTAACAATGTCACGTGCAAATGTTGATTTCCAGCTAGTGCTTTCTCACTATGCTATCTTGAAATATATTGCTAAGTATGCATCAAAAGAAAAATAAAGGTCTGAAAGTTATCATCATATGTTAACTAGAATTTCAAATTCTATTGGCTCTGAGGATCATGCTTTATCTTCATATAGAAGGTTTCTTGTAGAAACGAATGTTGACCATGATAATGGAGCATAAGAAACGCGCCATATGTTGCTTAAGCTACCTCTTGTTGTTTGTAGTCGGAAATTTGTTTCCTTAAATGTTGGAAGAAAGGTTTTTAGGAAAATATCAAGTGATGGCTTGCAATGTTCACCTGAGAATACTTTTGTTCAACATTATTAGAGGAGACGTTTTTTCCTTAAACATCTATCTTTGATAGAAACAACAAGATCTTGGACATTTGATAGCAAGCATAAACAAGATCCATGGAAGCCTAGAGATGTTCATGCTATTATTCGAGTTTGGCCATGATTTTATTTTATTCCTAGTGAGGCTTCAGAGGAATTTGAAACCTTTTTCTAGATAGAATTGCTCTTGCACAAGCCATTTCGTGACATTCCTGCAGAAATTGGCCTTTCAACTGAAATTATTATTGAAAATTAGAGGAATTTTCGAAAACGAGCATGGCATGTTGATCAAAGTCTATCAATTATAGACAATATTGAAGATCAAGAAGATGGTGATTTTTCTAACTGCAAAATGAATATTGAAGATGATTTTCAAGAATGGCAGATTTTCTCTCACTTGATTCCACCAAATGATGTGAATGTTTCTGATCTTCACACCCTTGGTCGAAGGGACTTTGATATATCCTTTGAATGGAAAAGTACAACTATTTCTGATGATGTTGCAGAGGAAGCTATTAATTTTATAAGGAATGCAAAATCAAGGGGTGATATTGTTGACCTTTCAAACATAACATTTGCATCTCCAGATTCTTTGTCAGAAAAATAACGACTTGCTTTTGAAATTGTTTTAAGGCACTTTGTTGAATATGAGATTCGTGAAGCTCTTCTTATGATTGTTTGGGGCACTGCAGGCACTGGGAAGTCTTTCCTTATCCATTGTATTTTTGAAGCTCTTTCTAATTCATCAAGTAATGGAAGAAGCCCTTTGCTTCTTATTTCCCCAACAGGAATAGCTGCTTTTAATATACATGTAAAAACCATACACTCAGCTCTAAAAATTCCAATTAAATATATGCAGCCACTATAGGGGCAGTCACTTGCAGTATTCCAATAACAAATGCGACATGTTAGATATATATTGATTGATAAAATGAGCTTTCTAGGATCAAGGTTGTTTATGAAAATAGATGCTCGATTATGAGAAGCATTTCCAGATAAAAATAATTGTCCTTTTGGTGACAGATGCATCATCCTTGTGGGTGACCATGGCCAGCTGCCTCCTGTGAGAGATAAGCCTTTGTATGCAGGTAATACGGCATGGAAATTCTTGTGGAACAAATTCAACATTATTGTCACTCTTGACACAATCTTTCTCCAACAAGGGAATAATGAGAAACAATCTTGTTTTCGTAGAGTCCTCTATAACATAAGAAATGTAGAACCCATTCTTGAAGATTGGGAATTTCTTATGTCATGGGCTAATATGAGGTTGCATCCTAGAGAAAGAGATTTATTTAATGCAATAGTTCAGATGTTTCCAACAAATAATTTGGTCCCCTTCCATAATAGGCATATGTTAAAATCATTAATTCTCCAATTGCATGATGTGTTGTTGAGCATTCAAGGCATTCAGAAATCATTGGTGTTGGTGATGATCAATTGGACCGTGAAGTTTTGTTGTGTCGTGGTCAACGTGTTATGTTGACATGTAATTTATGGCTTGAAGCTAGCTTGGTAAATGGTGCACTTGGATAGTTAAGGATATATTTTATACACCTACCTCTAAGCCACCTCAACTTCCAATGTTCACAATTGTTGTTTTTGATAAGTATGTTGGTGTTCCATTTGATGCAAGCAATCCAAATATTATTCCTATCACACCAGTGATAAGAGGAATTTGAAAACAAATTTCTTTGAAGATGACATGGGCTCTTACAATCCACAAGTCACAGGGATTGACTTTAGAACAAGCATCAGTTGATATCAGGAATAAAGAGCAGCAAGGCCTTACCTTCACAACCATATCAAGAGTGAAATCAATAGATGGTTTACGCATTGCACCGCCTTTCTCTTTTCAATGTTATGCCAAGATGAATGATAGAGCATATGTTACAATTAGGAAGAAAGAAGAGGAGCGATTGAAGTCCATATCGCTATGACATACAACTAATAACATTGTGACCTTATTTATAACATGTTTTTTCAATTGCTTTTATTGTCCTCTTGATTTAGTTTTAATATAATAATCATTTTCATATATTTATGAGATTAATAAATTCATAATATTCATAGTAATATTTGAGAAAGTTGTTTACATCATTTTTCATGTTGTCCAATTTACCTTTTTTTTTTTTTAAGTGCCTATTGTTCTTTTCTTTGCAACAGACCATTCAGACATAAACAACAAATTATACGAACTAATCATTCAGAATCATTTTTATAACTGGTTCATATTGATATTAATATTGTGGATTCATATTACATCATGAAATGAAAAAATGGAGGTTTTCAATATTGGCCACGGTTTATTCTATTTCCACCGTTTTTTCGATTGTATTGTGAAATCATGCTTATATTTTGTAGAAATTTTTATATCATTTGGTTCATGTAACACTAGATTATTGTTTTTCATGTAACATTGTAACATTAAGTTTTTTAACATAAATACAAATGGGGTGTTATATATATATATATATATATATATATATAATATATATATAATATTATATATTATATATATATATATATAATACATATCTTATTTTTGCATGTCTTTATTGATTTTGCTTTTGTTTTTTTGTTTTTCAAATGTATATATAATATATATATATATATATATATATACTTATTTTATTTTTCATGTCTTTATTGATTTTTGCTTTTGTTTTTTTGTTTTTAAAATGCATATATGGACAATAATGATGTCATATATTATTCCATAATAGTGTGGAACATTGTTGGAGATATAAATTTTCTTTCCTATCTTCGGAATAAGTTCCATAGAAAACATGGGTTCCATCCTTATTTTATTGATGATCATATTCGTGAACTAGATGAAACAAAAACACATGTAAAATACTTGTTACATGTGCACCAGAGGGAGTCTAGGAGGAGAACAAGAAGGAATTGGTTGGAAAGCATTAAGTATCGTGATCATTATCCTGTTGATTTGAATTCGTGTTGCTTTTGTCATCAGTCTGGTTATGTTTTGGAAGAAGCCACTCCATAGATGACTTTTGATGGAGTGTTTGAAGTTTAATTTTGCAGTGGAATTATTTGATGTAAAAAAAAAAACAAAAATATATGTTAAGACTCAATGTTCTTTCTGTGGTTGCAATGTTGGTGAAATTGAATTTTTTTTTCTTGTTGTTGTTTTTATGTAGAAAATTGTATATCTCTAGTCTTAAAATTCCCTATTATGTCGTTCTTCTTTAAATCCAATGTTTGCAATATAGATGTGTTTTTCACATTTATGTTCCTTTGCTCCAATGCCATTGTTACTATTTTATTTTTTTCTCCTTCATTTGTGATCGTTGTGGTCTTTTGTGTGGATCCCTTCACTTTGTTCACGTCTTTCACAAATGAAAATATTGTTTACATTTATAACATTATTGTTGAGCTTTCATGTTCTAGGTGTTTATATCAATATTCTTGATATTTATACTATTAATACATTCGTATATTGCTATAAATGTATTCATGGCTTAAAATTTATTTATTGTTTATAATGTAGTAATATAAATGTGTTATTATTAATGTGGTGATGATTTATCACGTTTTAATGCTTTATGGTTTGCAATGCGGTTCTTATATTGGTTTTGGTTTATGTTTTGTATTATTGTTTTTTGTTATAGAATTATTTATGTTTATAATATTGGTGCTATGGATTTAGGGCTTAGGTTCAGTTTAGTATTTCCTTTGGTTTATAATATTAAATGATTAGGTTTATTTGTTCTTTAAGTTTGTAATATTAATAATTCCTTTGGTTTATTATTTATTCCCTTTGGTTTATTAATCCCCAATATTAAGGTTTAAGTAATAGTCCTAAGGTTTAATATTAATCCCTTATGTTTACAATGTTTATCCCTTCAATTTATTAACATGTTGCTTTCATAATATTAACAATCCCTAGGGTTTATTGATCCCTTAGGTTTATAATATTCATACTCATGTGGCTTGATCAATCCATTGGGTTTAAAATATTAATTCCTATGTTTTATTAATCCCTTCTATTTTTAATATTGATCCCTTGCCATTTTTTGATCCCTTGGGTTTATTAATTCTTTACATTTATAATATCAAATGCTTGGGTTTCTTCATTCTTCAATTTTTTAATATTAATAATTCCTTCGCTTTATCATTTAATCCCTTGTTTTTATTAATCCCGTGAACTTAAAAACTCTTTTCCCGGGGTTTATTAATCGTTTGGGTTTTTAATATTAGCTCATTGGGTTTATTGATTCCTTGGGTATATTGATCCCTTGCATTTATTAATCATTTTTTTTAATAATATTAATGCCTTGGGTTTGTAATATTAATAATCCCTTTGTTTTATAAAACCCCAATATTAAGGGTTAAATATTTGTCCAACTATTTATGATTATGTCAATATCACAATAGATTAATCTAATATGGAAATCAACCATGGTCAACCATGTTTATTTTAGGGTTTATAATAGTCATGTTAGGGTTTATATGTTTTGGGTTTATAATTTTTATCCCTTAGGTTTATTATTCCCTTGGGTTTATAATATCAATCCTTTTGGTTTATTGATCTAAGGGTTCATATTCCTAGGGTTTAATATTATTCAACATTGGTCAACAATAAACAACCATGTTCGACCATGATCAACCATTGTCCAACATCAATCACTCGGGTTTCCTATTCCCCGTCCAACGATGGTTTATTATGATGTCAACCATGGCCAACCATGGTCCAACATGGAATAGTGATAAGGATTGTCTCAATATGAAAAACAATGATGGCCAATCATGTTTATTTTAGTGTTTATAATATTTATCTTAGGATTTATATACGTTGGGTTTATAATATTAGTCCCATGGCTTTAATACTATTCCCTTGGGTTCATAATCCCTTGGGGTTTTAGTATTAATCCCTTCATTATTCCTTTGGGTTTATTATTCCCTTAGGTTTATAATATCAATCATGGTCAACCATTGTCAATCATAGCCAACCATGGTCAACCATGGTTGAATGTCACATTATGACAAGGATTGTCTCACCATAAAAATAAATCATGTTTATTTTAGTCTTTGTAATATTTATATTTGGGTTTACAAATGTTGAGTTTATAATATTAGTCCCTTAGGTTTAATATTGTTCCCTTGGGTTCATAATCCCTTGGGGTTGTAGTATTAATCCCTTGGGTTTCTTATTCATTTGAGTTTATAATATCCATCCCTTCGGTTTATTATTCCCTTAGGTTTATAATATCAATCATCGTCAACAATGTTTGAATGTCACATTGTGACAAGGATTGTCTCACCATGAAAATAAATCATGTTTATTTTAGTCTTTGTAATATTTATATTTGGGTTTATGAATGTTGGGTTTATGAATGTTGGGTTTATAATATTAGTCCCTTGGGTTCATAATCCCTTGGGGTTTTAGTATTAATCCCTTGGGTTTATTATTCATTTGGGTTTATAATATCAATCCCTTCAGTTTATTATTCCCTTAGGTTTATAATATCAATCATGGTCAACCATGTTTGAATGTCTCATTGTGACAAGGATTGTCTCACCATCAAAATAAACCATGTTTATTTTAGTGTTTGTAGTATTTATATTTGGGTTTACCAATGTTGGGTTTATAATATTAGTCCCATGGGTTTAATATTATTCCCTTGGGTTCATAATCCCTTGGGGCTTTAGTATTAATCCCTTAGTTTTATTATTCCTTTAGGTTTATAATATCAATCCCTTGGGTTTATTATTCTTTTCGGTTTACAATATCGATCATGGTCAACCATGAAAATAAATCATGTTTATATTAGTCTTTGTATATTTATATTTGGGTTTACGAATGTTGGGTTTATAATATTAGTCCATTGGGTTTAATATTATTCCCTTGGGTTCATAATCCCTTGGGGTTTTAGTATTAATCCCTCGTATTTGTTATTCATTTGGGATTATAATATCAATCCCTTTGGTTTATTATTCCCTTAGGTTTATAATATCAATCATGGTAAACCATGGTCAACCATGGTAAAATGTCCCGTTGTGACAAGGATTGCCTCACCATGAAAATAAATCATGTTTATTTTAGTCTTTGTAATATTGATATTTGGGTTTATGAATGTTGGGGTTATAATATTAGTCCCTTGCATTTAATATTATTCCCTTGGGTTCATAATCCCTTGGGTTTGTAGTATTAATCCCTTGGGTTTATTATTCATTTGGGTTTACAATATCCATCCCTTCGGTTTATTATTCCCTTAGGTTTATAATATCAATCATGATCAACCATTGTCAATCATATCCAACCATGGTAAACCATGTTTGAATATCACATTGTGACAAGGATTGACTCACCATCAAAATAAACCATGTTTATTTTAGTGTTTGTAGTATTTATATTTGGGTTTACCAATGTTGGGTTTATAATATTAGTCCCATGGGTTTAATATTATTCCCTTGGGTTCATAATCCCTTGGGGTTTTAGTATTAATCCCTTAGTTTTATTATTCTTTGGGTTTATAATATCAATCCCTTGGGTTTATTATTCTTTTAGGTTTACAATATCGATCATGGTTAACCATGAAAATAAATCATGTTTATTTTAGTCTTTGTATATTTATATTTGGGTTTACAAATGTTGGGTTTATAATATTAGTCCCTTGGGTTTAATATTATTCCCTTGGGTTCATAATCCCTTGGGTTTGTTATTCATTTGGGTTTATAATATCAATCCCTTGGGTTTGGTATTCATTTGGGTTTACAATATCAATCCCTTGGGTTTATTATTCCCTTAGGTTTATAATATCAATCATGGTCAACCATGGTTGAATGTCACATTATGACAAGGATTGTCTCACCATGAAAATAAATCAAGTTTGTTTTAGTCTTTGTAATATTTATATTTGGGTTTACGAATGTTGGGATTATAATATTAGTCCCTTGGGTTTAATATTATTTCCTTGGGTTCATAATCCCTTGGGGTTGTTGTATTAATCCCTTGGGTTTATTATTCATTTGGGTTTATAATATCCATCCCTTGGGTTTATTATTCCCTTAGGTTTATAATATCAATTATGGTCAACCTTGGGTGAATGTCACATTGTGACAAGGATTGGCTCACCATGAAAATAAATAATGTTTATTTTAGTCTTTGTAATATTATATATTTGGGTTTACAAATGTTGGGTTTATAGTATTAGTCCCTTGGGTTTAATATTATTCTTTTGCGATTTTAGTATTAATCCCTTGGGTTTATTATTCATTTGGGTTTATAATATCAATCCCTTCTGTTTATTATTCCCTTAGGTTTATAATATCAATCATGGCCCACCATTGTCAACCATGGTTGAATGTCACATTGTGACAAGGACTCTCTCACCATGAAAATAAATCATGTTTATTTTAGTCTTTGTAATACTTATATTTGGGTTTACAAATGTTGTGTTTATAATATTAGTCCCTTGGGTTTAATATTATTCCCTTGGGTTCATAATCCCTTAGGGTTTTAGTATTAACCCCTTGAGTTTATTATTCACTTAGGTTTATAATATCAATCCCTTCGATTTATTATTCATTTAGGTTTATAAAATCAATCCCTTCGGTTTATTATTCCCTAAGGTTTATAATATCAATCATGGTCAACCATTTTCAATCATAGCCAACCATGGTAAACCATGTTTGAATGTCGCATTGTGACAAGGATTGTCTCACCATTAAAATAAACCATGTTTATTTTAGTGTTTGTAGTATTTAAATTTGGGTTTACCAATGTTTGGTTTATAATATTAGTCCCATGGGTTTAATATTATTCCCTTGGGTTCATAATCCCTTAGGGTTTTAGTATTAATCCCTTAGTTTTATTATTCCTTTGGGTTCATAATATCAATCCCTTGGGTTTATTATTCCCTTAGGTTTATAATATCGATCATGGTCAACCATTTTCAATCATAGCCAAGCATGGTCAACCATAGTTGAATGTCACATTGTGACAAGGCTTGTCTCACCATGAAAATAAATCATGTTTATTTTAGTCTTTGTAATGTTTATATTTGGGTTTACAAATGTTGGGTTTATAAGGATTGTCTCAATATGAAAATAAATGATGGTCAATCATGTTTATTTTAGTGTTTATAATATTTATCTTAGGGTTTATATATGTTGGGTCTATAATATTAGTCCCTTAGGTTTAATGTTATTCCCTGGGGTTCATAATCCCTTGGGGTTTTAGTATTAACCCCTCGGGTTTATTATTCCTTTGGGCTTATAATCAATCGCTTCGATTTATTATTCCCTTAGGTTTATAATATCAATCATGGTCAACCATTGACAATCATAGCTAGCCATGGTTAGCCATAGTTGAATGTCACATTGTGACAAGGATTGTCTCACCTTGAAAATAAACCATGTTTATTTTAGTCTTTCTAATATTTATGTTAGGGTTTACCAATGTTGGTTTTATAATATTAGTCCCTTAGGTTTAATGTTATTTCCTTGGGTTCATAACCCCTTCGGGTTTTAGTATTAATCCTTTGGGTTTATAATATCAATCATGGTCAACTTCATTAATCTCTTGTGTTTGTAATATCAATCCCTTGCGCTTCTTGATCCCTTATGTTTTTAATATTTATCCCTTGGGTTCACTAATCCTTCAGGTTTATAATATTAAACGGTTGGGTTTATTAATTCCTTGGGTTTATAATATTAGTCTCTGTTGTTTAATATTATTCCCTTAGGTTCATAATCCCGAGGGAATATTATTAAATAAAGGGACTAATATTATAAACCCAATGTATCCAAACACTAAGATAAATATTAAAAATACTAAAATAAACATGGTTGCATTAATAAA